>RJWJ010021834.1:0-27469 GCA_004363605.1 Indri indri | reverse complement strand
ACACATAAGTGTACATATAAGAATAACATCTATTGGATGTCGGGCGGGGGGGAGGGGGAAGGGGGAGGGGGAGGAGGGGATGGATATATGCATACACAAAGAGTGCAATGCGCATCATCCGAGAGATGGACACACTTGAAACTGGGTCTTGGGGGGAAGGGGGGGCAAGGGCAACATAGGTAACCTAAACATCTGTACCCCTATAATAACAAACAATAAAAAAAAAGAAAAGAAAAAATAAAAACAAGTGCACAAAAATGTAAAATATTGGTATTACCTATAAACCTAGATATCAAAGATTTTCAAGGCTGCAAAGTATTATGGAAAGAGCACAGGCTTTAGATCCAGACATAGATGAGTTAAAGACTTATTAATATCTCTACCCCTTACTGTTCACATGATTTTTCTGTATATAAAGTAGGAAGATACTGTTCTACTTCATAGGGCTCTAGTAAAAACTAAATCAGGCAAAGCAAACACACCTAGCAGGGTAGATGGGAGGTGGAATGTGCTCAACAAGTGTTAGCTGTTTCCTTCTCCTCTAGACTCAGTGCAATGATCACTAACTACATTTACATAAAATGTGAAAAAAAAAAAAACAAGTCCACAATAGGTTAAAAGATTTAAGAGAATGCAACACTACATAATTTACATATCATGGCTGAAACAGCTTCCACTAACAGTGAGATTGCAATTAAACAGTTTATAGCACAGGCAAATTTTTAACGGTGATAAACCTGGAGTATTTAGGAATTCAGTGACATATTCATTTCAAAAGGAGAGGAAAAAAGTGCAAGGGTGTCATATACCCAAAGATAGAATTTTAGATGGATATTATGAAGGCAATGTTAAGCTAATATCTTTGAAAACCCCAAGGCCCTTAAACAAATGTCAAAGATGAATTGTTTCACATAGAAATCATAAAGTAAGAATGATAAAGGAAATATTTAATGATTACATGAGGAACAAGCTATCACCATTGATCAAAGAACACACAAAGAAGGAAAATCTTGCAAACAAGATTATTTTTATGCTAGTACTCTCAGACATTCTTTTAGTGCTGTTGATTTAGTAATACTATCTTAGCGGTCTTTTTGCCTTCCAATACCATGTGACTTTTGTAACCTGTAGATAAATATGCCATCTCAACATGCAGTATTTTTTGCAGAGGGCTGACACAGACACCACTGCTTTAATGGAGAATTTAGGAGTTTTGATATCTGCATTAGACTGGGTTACCTAGAAAACAAAGTCTGAAGCACAGATTAAGTGTTAATATTTTTTAACGGATGTGCAATTCCAGGGCAGCATGAGTGAAGGAAAAGGGAAGTGAGACAGTGAAGGATCAGAAGCAACACAATGTGATGTGTTACCATGGTAGCCACTGATGGAAAAAATGAGCTGCAAGAAGACATATACAGTTGCTATGCAGATGAATCCTTTAGGCCACATGATACGGCTATGGACAGGCCATATGGAGAAACAATGCCCTGGAGTAGTCCTTTGGTAACACCAATGGACTGAAGGGAACTGAAACTTATTTTTCCAGTTCTTTGACAAATCCCATCTTGCAGCAGACCTCTGGGTTTCATTGGCTGTCCCCATCATATGGGAAGACAGGTCTCTGCTGCAAGATGTTTATCAAGTCCTGATGTTTTATCAAGACATGTGGTTGGTTGGCTTCAAGCAGAAGAGCGATTTAACCCATGAGAGGGAAGTAGTGCCAAGAGCATCCAAGGAGACACATGAGATGTGTCCCATGAAATATCAAAAAGGCTTTTCCGTTCATCAGTCAGGCTTGGAAAAGAGAATCACAGTGATAAGGAGTGAAGTTTATAAGAAACTGACTTGACCATTTGTTGCTGCTGACTTGCAAGGTTTTGAGGAAGTGGTACAAAGCAACATACTAGATCATGCTAAGGAAGTTGGACTTGGTGGACAGTGAAAATACTAAAAAGCTGTTAGCATCACAAGTGCAGTACTTATACCTGAGGAACTCATTTGGGTCAGTGCTTATCACTAGGTATTGATTGGGGAAAGATGAAGAAGAGGTGCCATGAATACTTAATATCAAAACTTTAAAAGAAATTTTAGACCATGCAAACAAAACATTTCTACTGCAAGTGAATGTGGTCATGACATGTGTAGAGTATCACATTCAAGACCACAGTCATAAGCCCAGTTGTGGGGAATCCGTCAGGAGCTGTCCATGCCAATGGATGTCCATCTTGAACTTGTTGCTTTGTCCCACTGCCTCCTCTAAGACTTCAGATGGTGGTTCATAGTCATCTTCAATCTCAAGCATCAAGAAGAGAAGCCTGTTCACCGATTCCCTGGACCTGAACAAAGATAAACCTCAGGCACTTTCTGTTCTTCTCACCCTCCACAGCACATTTTCCCTTCACCTTCACTCACCTCCATGCAGCAATAGTGACCATAACCCCCATTTTTCTCCTCTCTTCTCACCACCAACCTCTCTCAAGCCACCCTTCAATCAGTAACTATTTTTAAACTGAGTCACTTATTTTACTTTAAGTGTTATTTGAATTTATTGTGTAACTTTTAACATAGCATTATTTCATTGTTTCTCTATATTACAGTGTTTGTGCATTGCAGAAGGAAATTATAGTTCATATCTGATGCAGTACATTATTACAGTCTGCATTCAAACATATACACTAACAAGTGCATTGGTTATTAAATAATTAGGTTGTTGTCTTTATAAATGCTTTTTATCATGCAAAAAAATCCCTGAGAGACTATTCTGTAAGTATTTAAAATTGTTATAGCATTATTGGGAGAAATGGGATTCACTGGTAATGCATTATTTTTCCCATTTAAAACAATAAAATATAGGCTCTGTTTATCAGAAACTTATGCCAATGTACATACATACATACTTATGCAAACAAACATACATCAAACATATAATTTGGATAACAAAAGATACCCGTGTATGTGTATGTATGACTCATACATATTTGTTTACATGGATGTTTGTATGTGCATATATGTATATATAAATATATCTACACTTATGTTCATGCATATATGTATATATATTATATATATATGACATGTATACATATCCATCTCTTCGATATATTACAGTGGAAAGAATTAGAACTTTGGAAGCAACAGACTTAGCACTGAACTTTAGCTCTCCACTCACTGGCTGGCCCTCAAGTTCTTAAGTGATAAATGGCTATTCAATATAAGATCTACTTCATTTTTTCCCATAAGGATTAAAAGTAATAAAGCATGTAAATGCCCTGGCAGATAGTTCAGTACTCAACAAATTTATTGATAGCTTCCTCTTTGTTTATGCTTATGGCACTTTCCCACTGAAGTGTGAATTCCTGAGTCCCAGGTCAGGACACGTTCGTCTTTGTATTCTCAGCACCTACTGCATATTAAGCACCCAGTAAATGTTTGTTGAATACATCGGAATTATGGTGAAGGCTATTAAAAACTGAAGTACTAATCACTAAAAGATTTTTAAGAGTGTTCTGATTTCCTTTCCATTACATCTAAAATCAGTGTAGGAACCTTATTTTAAGGCTACCTAGGATCTTTTCAAGAAATATCATGCAGAAAAGTCTTTTTCTTGGACATTCCAAATTTATTTCCTATCTGACAATCTTCTAAGTTATTCCTCTTTGTGGCAGTTTCATTTTGGAGTGGCAATTTCTATAATATCCACCGAGAGAGAATTATCTGTTTTGTGTTTCTATAAGAATAGAATAAAATCAAATTCAAATACAGACTAGATCTTGGAACTAAATAAAATTATTCTGATTCAGTATTTTATCTTTGTGATTTCCTTATAGGGAAAAAAAAACTTTCTTCTGTTATTTATCACTCAAAAGTGTGTATTCTTAATTTCCATCATTGTACTTTATTTTTAACAAATTAGACCTTTCATGACTTTCCTATTCACTAATCTTTGATGCATCTAGCTTCCCATTTTAATGCAGTACTTGTTAAGAAAATATGCAGAAGATGCCACTGAGCTATCATATGTTTCCCAAACTTGGGTCTTAATTTTAATTATACCTGTGCAAAGACAAAACATAACCCTAGTAAATGTGAAACATCTGATCATTATAGCTTTGAGGTTGGCCAGATCACAATCAACTGGAACTTCCTTCTACCTAATTTTAATTCCATTTGAGAATTACCCATGATAATTTGACCCAGGTCTCTTTACAAAGTAACATTATCTTAGAGTTTACAATTTCGTTAACCTCTTGTGATTACAGAAGGGAGTATTTCAAACCTTCCGCTTGATTACTATGAGCTAAGATGGTTTCCTTTGTGTGGGTTAAGCTTGTCTTACTTGCATTTAACATGGCAAATTCAGTGTGACCAATGCAATCTGATGCAATACTTTCACAGAAAAAGCACCATGAAGGAGTCTTATTTAAATCATACTCTGCAGCAGACTGGCAGAATGTTGATTTTTAAAATCAAAACTACAAAGTAACTGAAAGATGATTTTGAACAAATTCAAATAAAAAATGAATTAATTAAGAATCCTTTAAAAACTTACTTGATTGAATAAACCTTAATATCTTACTCTTTCATAAATCAGAGAATAAAAAATATTAAAATTAAATCTGGTAATAACTTTTAAAGTCTGAGCTAGACCTCAGAGTAATGAAATTTTAAATAATCCTTTTTTCTTCCACAAGAGGCTAACAAAATCACAAATTCTAAGATAAAGTTTTATGATGAGACCTAGGTCAAATCATCATGGGGATTAAATATGGAATTAAAATTAGGTAGAACCTCAAGTAACATTTTGGCAAATCATTATGGATTGCGGTATATCTAAAAGTTATCATATGTGCTTTTAAATGTGATGTTGTTTTGATTATTAGGCTGAGAATAAATATTTAATCCATGTAATCCAATCACTGGGAAGATATTTAGAACTCTTTCACAGATTTAAAGAAAATCAGAATTTTTTTAATTCTGCCTTTAAAACTTTTTTAAAATAACAATGGTAAATAAATAAAATGAATTTTAAAGTTTTAAAATATAATATTTAGAGGTTCTGAAAATTTTGAATTAAGTACCTATTTAAATATTATGACAAAAAAACTTTCACCTTTTAACAATTAGGGATATCTACTCTGCAATTCTTATAACATCAAGACCATCAGCTCCAAGAGGGCAAGGCCATGTCCGGTTTCTGGCTCACTCTCCAACAACTAGGGTAATAGGATAATGCTGGCTCATATTATATGTTAATAAATATTTGTTTGATGCATCAATAATCACATACATGTACTAATATAAGAGATTCCATCGATTTGCTAATAATGGCTCCCATTTGTTCAGAAAAGGGTAACTACATGAGATGATGGGCATGCGCCTTTGTCTCACTGCAGTAATCACTATCTATATGCAGATCAAGATAAGTATATATCAAAACATCAAAAACACATCATGTCGTATACCTTAAATATACAATTTTTAAAAACTTAATTGAACGAACATTTGTTGAGGGCCTCTGTGTGCCAGACTCAGTTCTAGGAACTAGGGATATAGCTGTGTATGAAACAGACAAAAAGTTATTCTTGTCCCGTTGGAGCTTGCCTTCCAGTGGGGTGAGACAAATAATAAACACTACAAGCAAGTGAAATATAGAGAGGGTTAGTGGGTGATAAGTGTTTAATAGAAAATTAAGCATGGAAGGCAGTTAAAGCATGTCAGGTGTGGAAGGGAAGAACTGTCCAGAATGTCCCGGAATGTTTAAGGTGCAGCGAGGGGAAAGCCAGTGTGACTACGGCAGAGTCAAGGGGGAAAGGAGAAGGAGTTAAAATGGAAAACACGCTGGCCATTCCGGGGCTTTTACTCTGAGTGAAATGGGGAGCCACCGGAGGGTTTTGAGCAGAGATCTGACTTACATAATAGCGGGATCATTCTGGCTGCTGTGTTGAGAACAGAATGAGGCAGAGCTGGAGCCAAAGTGTAAAATCATTAAGGAGGCTAGCTCTTTTAACCATCCAGGTGAGAAATGTTGATGCTTACATTTATTGTACACTATGTGCCAGACAGTGTGAGAACTGCTTTATATATTGAATATTTACATACTCTATCATCTAATTCTCACAACCCTATGAGTTTAGTATTATTACCATTTTATAGATCAGCAAACTAAGGCTAACAATGTTAAGCTAACTTGCCCAAAGTTACTCAGCTAGCAGGTGGCAAATGTAGGCTTAAACATAAGACCGATCTGTCTGTTAATGTCCTCACTGCAGTGCCACTCTACATTTTCATAAACATTTTGTAAATGTTTTGTAATAATTAGCATCCATGTATCCAGAGATTCTGATAGCATCCACTTTAGGGGTGATCCAGTATTAATATTAATAATTAGAAACCAACTCATCCTTCTAGCTCTGTTCTCTACTTCTCTGTGTCATGAACCCTTTACACCAGCCAAACCAACTAACTTATTATTTCCTAAATATTTCTTGAACTTTCCCAACTAATAATTACAGGCTTTTAGAATTTTAAGAAAACTTAGCCAACCTGACACTCAAAACAAGAGCCCCGTCTATAGCTAGCCTGTTTATAGATCATTTAGTCTCTGAATATTTTCAAGTGGCAGACAAGGTCTTCATTGTTGCCTGTACCTGTACATGTATTCACAGACATTGCCTGGAGAATCCCAGAGATACTTGCAATAAATCTTTCAAGCAGCTGGCCACATTAAAAGTTTGGATAACATTCACATTGTAGAACACAGCCCATCAGCCAGGCAAGTTAATTTTAAAGAAATATAGTACTAAGGAAAACTGGGACTTAGAGTAAAAAAACAAAATCCTGCTCCCGTTGCTATTAGAATGCTAAGATTTCTTGGCTTCAGGTACTAAATTTAATATTTTTTAGATTGTAGTTAATTTTCACTTTCCTCTATAACTCATAAAGAAAGTCACTGTTGGAGGGACAGAAAAAAAAATGGAACCATGAGTTATAAGATTAGAATCTCAGTCCTGTATTTACTACCACCTACATGTGGGTTTCAGGAAGTGCCTGTCAACCAGATCATATCACTGCTGTGGGCAATCTGTCTATTCTACAGCTCGACGCTTTAAATTTAATGCCAGGGAATGGACTAGGATGTACAGGAGAGGAGAAAATAGCAATAGATGGAACACTGTGGAAGCCCCAAATATTAGTCTGGCATTGTGACACTCTGCTAAGGTCCCTGGATGGAGACTATCATCCCAGAGTTTGGTAAAAACACAATCCAAAAGACTAGAGACACGAGACAGGAGGTTGCTTTTGGTTCTTCCATTTTTCATAGTGCATCAGATAGTGACAGCAGAATTATAATTATAAAAGCTCCCTCATTTCCTTAAAATTCCATCTTGCTCTATTCCCTGGCTCCGATGCCTGGGTGCCAAAAGCTCAGGAGGAATAAGATTAGAGCATAATTAACAAGCAATATCTAACACAGAAACTTGGAACAATTGTCTCCATCTGAGCCACATCAAGTGACTTCAGGAAAGCAGTTGACGACCCATTTTCCTAGTCCCTTCACATATAAGATTAAATTTAAGAGTGTGTCTGTTTATACTTAATACTCTTTTAAATATCATTTTTGCACTTTCCCTGTATATTGGCATAAAAACTTTTTGGCATACTGGCTTTAACTGAACAGAATTGAGAGTCCCGACTAGAAGTTTAAGTTACTGAAATAAAGAGCTTTGTATGGTAGCTTCTCACATTATTATGACACGATATCGTGTAACGACTCCCTCCTTAAAAATAAAAAAAACTTCATCCTGGGCTATTGCCTGAGTCACAATTCAAAACACCAGTACGGTCCTTGGGCTGGCTGTGAGGCAACTTCTTCAGAACAGGATGTGCTTCTTCCTTGAGGTGACAGGTTACATACTGAGAGTTTTTTCTTTTTCTTTTTTTTTTTTTTTTCATCCCTATTGAAAACACCTCATTTGCTGCCAAACTATATGTAAGGGAAAGAAGCAAGGTCTGCCCTCAAAGGCTCCTTGGAGACTGAAACCAGAGAATAGCCGGACATACACGCAGTATGAAAAGTCTAAATTAAACAATGGCTTTACAAGAGCACCTTCCCATGTGACTTTGAATCAGAGTAAAGGGAAGTTCACAAAAATCAAAGCAGTAAAAGGGATCTTTATTTGGAAAGTACTCATTAACTGGGCAAAGCCAAGCTTTAAGAATTAGATCTGTGAGGAAAATCCTCCTGGCAATGAAACCAGGGGCTTTGATTTCTAGTGGATCATAAAATAAATGATAACATCCACTTACAGTTCTATATTACCTTTCAGTTTACACAGTGGTTTACCCCCATATATTATTTTATTTTATCTTCACAACACTCTTCCTAGGTACTGAAGCCTGATTATTCCCTTTCGTGGGTGAGGAAATAGAGGCTCAGGAAGCAGACAGGATTTCCTCAAGGTCACGTAGTTATTAAGAAGCAAAAGCCAAACTGAAATTTTGGTCTCCACACTCCCACTTAGGAAGCTCTTTCCTCTGTTGCATCTCTAAAGTTAGTAAGCCATAATTCCACATTATCATATCTAGTTATATGTTAATTGGGGAAATTCTAAAAAGACCCTGGTTACTCAAGAGCTTTAAAAAGAAATAGGCCAGACTTGGAAGAAGGCAGACCTTCAAGCTAGTTTATATGCTCCCCATAACAATATCAAGAATCAGAGATACATTCTGAAGACAAACAAAATTAAAATGAGCTGTATTTTTGAATTTCATAATAGTAATATCAAAAGCTAGAACTACTGCATATATTAGAAGCTCTGTCAATGAAAAACAAAACAAGTTCCTTAATCAATTTATAAACTTGAAATAAGGGTTTCTTTTTTAAGGTTTTCTCTCAGCTGAATTAAATTCTGCGATTTGGCTTGTTGAAAATACTTGAAACCTATTTTTAGTACTGGGAGTTGTGTTTTTTATTTTATTTTTTATTTATTTATTTAACAAATATGAGCTACAGTGAAGCAGAGAGCTATGGCGGAAGGGCAATGGTTTGGCAGCCAGAGGGGCCAGACTTTGAACCCTGGCTCTAGCTGAGCGACCTGAGCAATCTGTTTAATTCCTGAGAGCTTCGGAAGCAAAACTTTCCTTGCTTTTTTCCTATCCTAGCAGAGGGAACCTGGAAAAAGAAGACATTTGGAAAGAAAGAAGCCATATTCTTACTTAAGGAGGGGTATGCAACAGTGATGACCACTGGAATCCAGAAGTCCTGATTCCCTGAAGTCAGTCGATCTGTAAGGTGGCCCTTTTGAAATCATTAAGAACACGACTAGGATGCTATGGAAGAAAGCTGTGCTTGAAATGCCAATCGTTGCCTGCTGCCCACAACCCATTTTTAGAGAGTCTATCCTGCTTGTACCAAAAGACACCTACCACCTAACCTGAAGGGAAAACAGCCACCCTATGGAGAATCCATTAACAATTTGGCAAATCAGATTCACTGACCTGGGAATATAGAATTTCAGGTTAGCAATGGAGACAGTGAGCTTATGGTTGGGGTGGTGGGGACACATTAGCAGGTGTAGAACCAAAATCAGGGCTGGACCCATTCATGTAAAAGTGACATCCAAGCAGGGTTAAGCGGAATAGAGCAGCCAGGAAGAAGGTGGTAAATGTGAAAAACACAATTAAGCAGGTGAGCAGAAAATAGTACAGTCAGCAGGCCAGTAGTTCCGTGAGAAAGGGTAGTAGACTCAAGCGCTGATTTTGCAATCCCAGGGCCTCTCATGACCTGCTTGGACTTTTTTTTCCTGCCTTCAAAGGTTTCAGTGATGCTCTAGCATTCTTTTAACAAACTTTCTTTTTACTAGAAAATCTGAATGACTTTCTATTACAAACAGCCTTGAACATAATAAATATTTTTTTTTTAAAAAAAGGAGGCAGGACATTCTTTATAGTAATAAAAATCTGTGAGAAAAAGTCAAAGAACAAACTAAAAGTAACATGGGTGAGAGCTGGCAGAAACACAGAGTGGGCACGCAATTGGAGTTGAGTGATGTTAACCAGAGAACTCTCCCAAAATAACTGAATCAAGTTTAGAAAGAAGGGAGATAGCCATGCTTACAGTGAGAAAGGTATTTCTATAGGAAGATATCTTCAGAGACAATAAAAAATTAAACCACTGAAAGCGAGTTCAAAAACAATCTGGAAAAATAACCTGATCTTTCAAAGAAATAAAAATTGTTTAAACTAATTTCATTTTGAATGTAGTATCTTCTAATCTAATGAAGATTTTAAATTATTAAATTGCTTTGGAACTAACATTTTCTCCAATTCAATAAGAGTAATAGTTTACTAATTTTGCTGTTTTTAAGTCCAAAATCAAGAGTGTCCTCATTATCTGGTCAGCTGCTTTCAATATTCAGTGAATCAATCTTTACATGTTCAAGTTCTGTTTACGGGACTTAATACAGATTTCCTAGTTCATGGCTTAATTATGAAAGGGAAAAACTTTTCTTATGATAAACACTCAACCAATTTTAATGCTATCATTTAATAATTTAACTTGATATTAGTTATCAATCCTAACATTTTTAAGTGTTGGAACACCTTGACATAAAAAATATGTTATTTGTTTTAAATTCTAGTGTTTGCTTTTGCCTCCAAAAAAAGTACATATGTCTCATATTAGGAGTATATCACAATGAATTCTCTGAAAGAGCATAGACAGTCTTAGAGTGTTGACCATGTTTGACACAAATGTTATATGTCACCAGCATGAACAGAGAGTTGACAGATCAATAAATTACTGGCAAAGTAAGAAAAGGTGACTCTAATGGGAAGGACAGAAAATGGATAAGAATTCCTGTTGTATGGTAGAGACCTTCCCTTGGGGTTGCTAAAAAAACAGTCATAAAAGCTTTAGTGAAGCGCAACTACAACTGCTAATATCTTGCTATCATGTGGGGACTGGAGGGAGGGGTCAAACTTATTAAATTAATACTTGAGGCCATTCATTTGTTTCACAAATATTTATGGCGCTCCTATTATGTGCTGAGCTCTGGGTCTACGTCAATGAATGAGTCCTTCTTTGTGGCCATTATGATCTAGGGAGGTCTGGGACCTCTTACATAAAATCGCTTCAATGTGTCATCCCCATACATGCCTCCGTGCCTTCTAATATGCTGCCACTCCTCCACTGGATCTCCCACACACAAACCACTTACACGCATGCACACAGTCGCACACAACAAGCACACTTTCTTTGTCTAGCTATTTCCAATTGCTCAAATCTCAGTGTAGATATTACCTACACTAGGAAGTTCATTCCTAATTCCCTCTCTTCTGATTTAAATGCCCCACCCCATGTGCTCCCATATATCCTGTTCATGCTTCTATCAAAGTATTTATCATAATGTGTATAATCTGCTGTCATTGCTACTTATCACGGGCCACTCCTATAAAGGCAGAGACCTGGATCCAGCAAATACCTAACACAGGATAGGTGCCCTATAAATGTTCCTTTAATGAAAAAATAAATGAACTACTGAGAAGTGGAGGTGGCAGGTAAGCTAAAAAAGGAAATAATCTTAGACATTGAAAACAGTGGTTTTAGTTAAAATAAAAAAGATTTGGATTTGTGAACAGGAAGAAAGGACTATTCATCTCATATTGTCTTAGGAGCTTGGGAACAGATTCTATTTAATACCTGAGTCTCTTAGGAATTTTACAGCCTGCCCTTCACCAAGTCGGCACTCTAATTTAACAAAATCTGGGATACTGATCAAATTCTTTGATGCCGATCTTATACACATGGCACACACATGCATGTGCACACACACGCACACACACACACATCCTTGCAGAGTATAAGTCTTCTCCTTAGATGAATTCATTGGATGCATCAGTTCACCACTTTGAGTATGACACACACAAGGTATCACACAACAGATGTTCTACTGAGGAATTAAGAATAAATAAATAAATCCTCTAATTTCAGGAGAAAAATCCATTTTAATAGTTCCACAAGTGTGAAATTTTAGCAGATGGTGCTAAATCACTTATCACATCTCTGGGACCTGGCTTATGCCACATCGTGTTGGCCACAGCTGAACAGCCTGGCCTCCTGATTTAAATGCAACCCAGAGATACATTTGGCATTTAGATGACATTGAGTGAGAGGCTTTGATTCATGCTCAAGTTGCTGTTACACAACCGGAACTACAAGTGAGCTAAAGAAGTCATGTAGCATTCTGTCACTGTCATTAGAAAGAAGTCTTAGTAGAGCAACTGGGAGAAGAAAGCTCTGCTTCTCCATCTTAGTGGGTCCTTTGAAGACTCTAGGTAATTTGGATTTGAATCATGGGCCATTCATGTGAAAGGGTAGAAGAGACTGGGAAAGTGTTTCTACAACTGTACACAAATGAGGAAGAGCCCAAAGGTTGCAGCTTGGAAGATGGAAAAAGGTGATGGGCTCTCTAAACCTGGACTTTTCAGTCTACCAGCTGAAGGATCTGAAAGTGACTAGGGCACAGTTTGTGTCACATGCTACCCACCCCTGAGCCCAAGAACACCCAGACAAACTGATCTATACCCTTGTTCAATGGACAAGCACACTAATCACTTACTTGCAAGTCAGGGCAGTGTCAAATTGCCATAAAAATTCTGAATGCTTACTCTTCGTTTCTGCACTTGTTTTATTGCAGATAGATAACAAATAGTCCAATGCCTGTCCGCAGACTACGATTCGAGTGGGCAGTGGTTTAAAACTTTGGGAGATTATCTTCCTGTTTTTTTAGGTTCACTACAGGGACCAAGCAATGTGGTTGAAGGTAATTGGTGATGATTTGTTCTTAGTTAGCTGGCAATGGTCAGTGTATTGTATTTAGTCTAGAGGATACTGAGGGCAAAAGATAGTTCAACAAGAAATTGGCTTGAAAAATGGACTGCTTAGAACCCCTGAATGGGCAACAAAACAGACCTGCCTGTTTGCAGCAGCAGTGGCCTTTTTAGAAAGATATTTACCTAAGGATTTATTAAAAGGGAGAAAACAAAAACACCTACAGGTTCAGTTGAGAAACCGTCCTTACTAAGCAGTACGAAAGCTGCAGGGATGACATCAGGAGTAATGGGACATTCACCCTCTTGCTGCTTGTTCTCTGTCTCTTTCTGTCACTCTCATGCTCTCATTCTCTCTGTCTCTCTGCCTTCAATTTTCTAAGTTCAAATGCCCCAAATAACAATTACTAATTCACAGGACTTGAAGGAATATTTATGGAGGTAATAAATTTAAAGCGTTTTTTCCAGTCTGTCCTAACTCCCCACTAAAATGCCTAGAATGACACAGAAAATGACAAAAGGCAAAACTTATTTTATCCCCATGAACTAAAACGGGAAGCCTAGTACAAGTATGTATTGGGGATTCCTGTTAAGTCTAACAATGGAGCTGGATTTAAAAAATTCAGAAGCCTACCCATGCTTCATCCGTTCAAACAGAGTATCTCAGCCACCTGGAAATCTGAAGAAGAAAAGCGTAGACGTCCCTGTTAGTCCTCTTTGTTCTTCCCCAATCTCAGGTCTATGACCTTGAGACATTTTGAAGCAGCTAAAATCCATCAGCTCTTGACCCTGCATCAACCTACAACCATTTGGAGATCAATTCCAGGAGAAAAATAGGTGAACCTTCCAGAAATTGATAGGCACAGAAAGCATTTTAGCCATTTGTTCTTGGCCTTGTAGATTTCCAAGTACTCTGATCTATTGCAGAGGGCTTTCCAACATAAAATTCACAGAAGAAATGGTTTTCAAAAAGATTTTGTGAACAAAGAATTTGGGGAAAGGATGAATAGCCTCTGTCTGGATGTTCAAAGTGCACGTAACAATTTTGAGATATTCTGCAGGAAGTAATCATGTTTACATTTTTATCCCTCATTGCCTAAATCCTTTTGCCTGGAAAATAAATTTCTCGCATAACAACTCTTAATATCTTACATAACAAGTATTTTGCAGAAAACACATGGAGAAAAGCTTGTTCAGAGGATCAGAGAAGCAGAAAGTAGGGATAAGACCAGGTCCCTTTTCTGCACACAGAGCTGCCCTAGATGAATGTCTGGCTGATCCTGAGGGGTGGGCAAGGAGAACTGTCCATCAAGTATTTAATATAATCAAATTATCCTCCAGTTTTGATCAGAGGAGTGAATTCAGCCAGCACCAGAAGTATCAATGAAGAAAGCCGAAGTCAATCCACAAACCCTGTCTGATTGTAAATATTGAATTAAAAAAGGGACTTCTTTCTATTCTGGGATGAATAAAGAGGACACAGTTTAAAGTCTATAAATTAGTATATGAATAGAAGAAAGGGACATTATCTGGAAGACTCCAAAGGAGATCCTTCTGTAGATAATTCCATGTGCCACTCAATGTTCTAAATTTAAAAAGTTAATGAAATACACAATTTTCATCAAATGATAATGTAAGATTTATAAACAGCCTAAATGGATTTAATAGACCTGAAATAAATTGAAATATTAAAAAAAAAACTAATTCTAAAAAAAAAAAAAAACCCAGAGTTAACCTAATGCATGGTTGCATTCTTTCAAGAAATAAATACTTGCCGTACTGTATAAACAATTTCAGGATATATAAAAAGACACAAATCCTCCTCATTTACTTTACAAAGCTGATATAATCCTGACACTAAAACCACATAAAAACCACATAAACCATACACACACACACACACACAACTGCTACTGACACAGTTATTGATAAATATCAGTAATGAGTACGAATGCAAAACTCCTAAATAAAATTCAAATGCATATTAAAAAATATAATACATCATGAAAAAGTAGGATTTATCCTAAGAACACAAAAATTGTTGTAGTGCTAATACTCAGAGATTGGCAAAGAGCAGTAAAGTTAAAACTCTAGTACTACGTGTGAAGACTGGGATAACACGGCCACGCCCCATCCTGTTTCAAAGCAGTTGTTAGGGTCTTGGAAACTCAGTTTCTTTGAGGAGAAGATGGAAGCTACTAGAAGACAAAGCTGCTTCTTGTTTTTTGTAAAAGTCAGAGTTCACTGAAGAAAAGGTGGTGGACTTCTCAGAGAGAGAGGGAGAAGTGCCCTTGAGGGCAGAGATAGAAGGAGGACATAGAAAGACTCCATCTCTACAAAAAATAGAAAAATTAGCTGGGCATGGCGGCACATACCTGTAGTTCCAGCTACTCAGGAGGCTGGGGAGGAAGGATTGCTTGAGCCCAGGAGTTTGCAGTTGCAGTGAGCTCTGATGACATTACTGCACTCTAGCCTGGGCAACAGAGTGAGACCCTGTCTCAAAAAAAGGAAAAAAAAGAAGGCGGATGTCAACAGGTCACAGGTAGTGGGGGCCAGCACACCCCTCAGTCTTGCTTCTCCAGTGAAACAACCAGATTTCAGGGTGGTATGAAACACACGGGGAGGCTGGGCCCTCAGCAAAGGCTGAGCCACACCTAGGACTCCTGTGCATGAAATGTGAAATGAAAATAGCAGAGACATAAAGAAAGCATGCCAACTGGAACACTCAGAAGTGTCTAGGGTGGATTGAGGACAAAAGAGGACTGCTTTCCAATGCATTTCGTTGCAGGAAAATCTGTTGCAATCCTTTACCCAGGGCTGTAGTGGTGAAGCAAGGGCCGCAGGAGACAAGTTCATTCCATTAAGAGTTAAATGCCTTCATTCACTCACAAATTGTTATTGTGTGCCAGGCACTGTTCCAGGTGATAGAGATACAGCAGGGATAAAGAGAAGAATATCCAGCCCTCAGGAGCTTGCATTCTAGATGAGGAGAGGGCAATAAACAATTAACACAAGAAGAAAGTCAATTATACAGTATGTTAGAAGGTGTGAAATGCTATGGAATAAAGAATAAAAAAGATGTGTGAGAAGGCTATTGAAATCTACTCAAGAAAATATGGCGGTAGCCATAGGGGCGACGAGAAGGGGTCGGGTTCTGAATATATTTTGAAGGTAAGACCAACATTATTTCCTGACAGACTGTGGGTGGGGGGGAGCGCGGGGGGAGAGAAAGACAGTAATCAACAATGACCAGACTTTCCCAGTGGAGCAATTGGAAGGATGGAATTGCCATCACCTGAGCTGGGAAAGACTGAGGATAAAGCCAATTGGAAAGAAGAATTGGGAAGATCTGGATCCACTTTCCTTTAACATATTGTGATTAAGTTTTCTATTAAACATCCTAGTGGAGGGGTCAGGTAGGCAATGGGTTAAAAAGCCAGGAGTTTTTAAGTTAATTTTAAAAAGGAAAGAAGGAGGGAAGGAGGAAGGGAAGATGGAAATAAGGAAAGGAAGGAGGGAGAAAGACAAGGCAAAAGAGAAAAGGAAGGAAGAAGGGAAAGAGGGAGAGAAAATTATGCTTTTTTACATAATAAGTTTTTAAACCAAAATTCGATTTCACTACATTATTATCCACAACATATAGTGTGATATTCTAAGGTCTGTATAAAATTTTAGTTAGCCTGGGGAACACTGGGAGCAGTCAAGGAGATTTAGCAGAAAAAGCAACAACAAAACTGGGCTTAGAAGGATGTATAGGAGCTCACCAGGCTGGCAAGGAAGACAAGGCTAAGAATAGCAGGAATGTAAATATAAAACTTTGCAGTGTTATATAATGACGGTAAGTCAGCATGACTAGAACCTACAGTGGATGGGGTGGAATGATTGCAAATGAAGCTGGAAAAGTAGGCTGGGTCAGCTTATGAAGGCTTTTGTACAATGTGCTAAAGAATTCAAACATATTTTGCATAAATGTGTGTAATTGCCACCAAGATCAGAAATAGAAAAGGTCATGGCACCGGAAATGTAGCTGTTGAGTTTTTAGTAGGTAGAATAGAATCATGCTACAGACTAGAGCCTAAATATTAATAATTACCATCAGACTATGCAGTTACTGCAAAATACTGCATATTTATTGTAAAATTGAGCAGTTCAGAACTAGTGTCATCAAAGGAAGAGTATACACTGGACAGAAAGCAGAAATTATCTTAGGCAAACCTGACTCAATAATTTGACTCCTATCCTAAGGAAGAGCACTGGAGAGTTACCCCAAGCTTGCGCTTCAGTTCGACCTATGATTCCTTGTATTATATTCTATGTATTTATATTTAACTGATAAGAAACTGTTAATGTTCATTCTAACTGTTAAGGTACACTTAGCTCTTCTCAGCTAATTCTTTTTTTATCAAGAGGTTTGCATTAAAAACCCTGTTGGTTATTGCTAAAATGCTTGAACCAGAAAAACTCACATGATACCTCTATTCAAAGTAAAATGTTAAATAGATCAATTAAACAAGCTCCTATTGAAGAGACAGTTCACACTAAGATATACACAAATTTTATGGATATTTGTCGTTTAAACCCACAAGTCCTATAACTCTAAAGGACACTTTTCAGCTTACCAACTACTTATTTTGTTCTACACTCAAGAAGGCTCAGGCAACCAGACCCATTTTCTCTTATCTTACAGGAAAGAGATGAGGATTAACTTGCCGTTCCATGTCTATCTCATGTTTCTCAATCGGACGCGCACAGGGAGCCATTGTCAGGACCACAGAGCCTGCCGCAAGGTCCAGGGAAACACAGGCTGCCTCCTGTCAGGAGTGTGAGCACACATCGCCCAGACTCTGCAGTTCTCCCTCTGCATTCCACCGTTTTTTTTTTTATTTCAGGGATACAAATGTTTAGGTTACATATGTTGCCTTGGCCCCACCCAAGTCAGAGCTACAAGCATGTCCATCCCCCAGAGGGTGCGCACCGCACCCATTAGGTGTGTATATACCCATCCCCTCCTCCCCCCTCACCTGCCCAACACCTGAAGAATGTTACTACTATATGTACACTTAAGTGTTGATCAGCTAATACCAATTTGATGGTGAGTACATGTGGTGCTTGTTTTTCCATTCTTGTGATACTTCACTTAGTAGAATGGGCTCCAGGTCCATCCAGGATAACACAAGAGGTGCTAAATCGCCTTTTCAGCCAAGCCCAAAAACCTTTCCCAAATGCCCTCAATATTGCTCTCACGCCTGAACCTAAATAACAACCAATTTAATGCTTCAAATAATCTTCCTCTGTCCTCTGACCTAGCCTTCTACGTCCACTTAAAAACCTGAACTTGACACCTTTTTTTCCATAGAGGTTTTAATTTGGGAATATTTTTGGGCAAAACATGTCCATTAAAACATATAAAGATACATCGAATAGTAAACATTTACAGATAACAATGAAATGTTAGGTTGCCCACTTGTAGGCATAGTTTCAGGCATCCTACAAACCAATGAAATGTACAGAATTTTTACAAAAGTCCTCCGTGATTGACACCTCCCAGAGTAGAGCCAAAGAACCCAGAGCCATGAAGCTTAGAGATTCTTTTTTTCTGGGCATTAGGATACCTCTGGACTTAACCCAAAGCTCACACTGAGTCATCAAAGATCTGCACTTTCTTTCAAAAGAAATAAGCCAAATTATCTTTATTTTGGGACTGGAGTGAGGTATGGATGTGGGGGAGACAAGTCATTTTTTTTTTTGTTTCCATCTCATCATGAAATGAACGTTCAGTGCTATATAGTCCCTCCCACAATAAAGGTTAAAAGTTTAACCAGAGAGACCTAGTCATGAATTTACACCATCAACTGTAATGTTAATAAGTATTTAATTATGGTCTTATGGCTATTTCAGAACCAGTCTCAACTAAAATTTCTCCTTTTATGTCTTTGTGGTGGTTAATAGTATGTGTCAGTTTGACTGGACTGAGGGATGCCCAGATAGCTGGTATGTCTGTGAGGGTATTTCCAGAAGAGAGTAGTATCGGAATCAGTAGACTGAGGAAAAAAGATGCCCCCCACCAATGTGGGTGGGGCATCATCCAATCTGTTGAGGGTCCCCATAGGACAAAAAGGTTGAGTAAGGGTGAATTAACTCTCTCTGCTTGAGCTGGGATCCACCTTCTCCTGTCCTCCAACACCAGTGCTCCTGATTCACAGGCCTTCAGACTTGGACAGGGCCTTGCACCTCTGCCCTCCCCACCCCACTCCCATTCTCAGGCCTTTGAACTCAGACCAAATTACACCACTGCCTTCCCTGGTTGTCCAGCATGCAGATGGCAGACCATGGGACTTCTAGGCCTCTGTAGTCATGCAAGCCAATGCCTATATTAAATCCTTTCTCGTATATATCTACAGATATTCCATTGGTTCTGTTTCTCTGGAAAACCCTGACTGACATAATCTCTTTTAACTCCCCAGCCCCACCCACTCCTATTTCCATGTCCGTTTAGGAAATACTCCTCCCTCACACCAACACATGTTTCAGGTGAGAGCTACCAATCACGATAACCCAACCACTGGCCAGAGAGGCCGCATGTGACCTGAGCTGGACCCTCCTGAGCATCTATAAATTGGGACTTAAGGAAGCAACAATCCCTCTCTGGTATCAAGGCTTAGGATCTGAGTCTGAGGAGGAGGTGACCTTGTAGAGGAGCCCTGTGTGAAAACATGTTGAAAAGAAATGAAAGTTAGAGGAGAGAGACTTGGAGACATCTGGGTCTCTGTTTCCAGTGACCCTGGAGACCTAGTTATATCTTTTGCCTTTCCTTTAGCCTACACTAGTTGAGGTTGCATTTCTGTCACTTGTATGAAAAATTTTCTAATTAATATAGATTCTCTCATCATCCCTTCATTAAGGGTGGAATAAAGAGATGAAATCTCTCCAGTACATCTCTCATTCGATTAGCAAATCTGGTTAAAAAAAAAAAAAGTTTAGTTCTAGAAGAATCTGAACCATTGGCCAACTGAATTTGGAGGTGAGAGGTGGAGGGGGAAGGTGTCTACACACTTCTCTCCCATCAGATTCAGGTGTTGACGGCATCCGTTGTCCTGCATTGTGGGCACCCACGGGCAGATCTCCACATGCTAAAGCTCTTCTTTGTCTTCTGGCTCCTGAATCCAGATGAGTTCACCAGTGTGATCTCACTTCAGAGAGCATTCAGATGATGAAAGGAAGTGTGGTGTAGATGAGTCAAGGGCAGAGGTGAGACTCCCACCTCTCAAGTCAAGTTTCCAGGCAAAGAAAGGCAAAGAGGGAAAAGATTCCAAAACCAGCTCACTCTTCACGCCAGTAACCAATGACTTTGCTCCCTCAAGATTAGCCTTGAGGCCCTGAGCTGACTCCACAAACAGCCCCGGCACTCCCCCACAGGGCTCATAGTTCTATGCTGCAATAACAGCCACTCCTTTCTCTGGTTTGGGTCCAAAAAACAACCCTTCTCTTCTCCTCTAATACCAGCCTCTTTGTAGTGAGCTCATGTCCTCCTTCTCTCTTCCTCTCCCTGTGACTCACAGTGCTCAAAGCTTTGAGAAATAAAAACCTGTTGGATTAGCCAGACTGGAATCATCCACTTCAAATGGGCCAGCCCTTCCGTGAAAGGGAATCTCACTTTCATTGTTAGCACTAAGGCTCTGAGTTACTTAACTTGGTCATGAAAAGCCTAAAACCCAACTCATTCTTTCACCAGCAAACACAGTAGTGTTGTATGACTTTAAAAGGAAAAGAAAATATGCCTTTGGTAAAACAAAATTACTCTGTTATTTCAACATCTCAAAAGAGACGTCATCCATGTAGTTTTAAAACCGGGCAATGAGGTGATCCCTTCTTCTCTGTAGTGTTTTTGAACATAGGTTTTTTGGTTTTGGCTATGATGAAAAATGTTTAAAGGGAGTCAAATTCAGAGATAGGAGAGCCATTGATAGAAGAGATTTTATCACAATCATCTTTATACATGAAATACCAAGCATAGTGCCTATACATTTTCATCTTTCAATAAATCTTTGTACAATTTATCATAAAGTGGTTTGTCAGTGGAGAAGTAAGAATCAGAAATAAAAATTAGTCACCAAATATTTTGGGGGTAAGGGAGTCACTACTGTCCAAAATGAAAAGTTCGCCAGAGCTCAAATTTCTCAGAATTCTTCATAAAACCCTGGATTTTTAATCACCTTGGCAGGAAAAAAATATTTATCTTAGGTATCAAGACAAATAAAAACATTTTATTGGGGTCTATCTCCCTCCTCTCTGAGCAGTACCCTTTAAATCAAGTTGGTATATTATTACCTGCGTCTCCCAGACCACAGAGGATTTCATCAAGCAATTCTGGACAGACTCGGGTCAAGCTTGTTTTGCTTCTGACCCAGCGGCGATGTTCCTTTGAGGTCTTGGTACATACTTCTTGCGATAAATGTTCTTAGATTTGTGCAAGAGAGCAGAGGAAAAGAACTTGTTGAGAAAAAAAAATCCTGGCCCTGGATTTGAACCTGCGCTAATCATCAGGCAATCTATAAAACAAGGTATAATCAAATAAATTAAGCATAGCAATATTTTTCAGCATTATTGTTCTAACTGGCCAGTGAGCTTTGTGGATGATTTTAAGTGGTTTGGCTGGTCTTTTCTGGAGAGTAGTTATCCATGAAGAGATGATTAACTTTCAATTACATGTAATGAATACTCACTTGGGGTTTCTTTACCCTATCCCTTTCCCTTCCCCCTTACTCAACCTGTCAGATAATTAACCCTCTATAAATTATCCCAGTACTTGACTAAAAAAATAATCGACAAGGAAATACAATCGTATGGCAAGCTCTGTTGGTATTTTGGTGAGCTCTTGGGAAAATCATTCCCATTCCCACCAAGTATTATTGAAAATGCCTTGGCAACTTCCAGCCAAAGAAAGACCCAGAGAAAGTTATGGTTTATAACATTCCTTCAGCCCCTAAATAAAGACATTATAGAAATGTAATGTATCAGCCAACCTACTGAGGGTTAGACCTTCTTGTATTTTGAAATGACAGGCAGCTGGTTGGGTAATCATATTTAGTTCTTACTTTAAAATTCACTGTCATGATCCTTCCTATGATGGTTTACTTGTGGAAAAGCTGCTTGTAAAGAAAAGACAAGTAAAATCAAAATTCAGAATCAGAGATGTTAATGTACTAAAGTAAGATTGCACAGCTAGGCAATGACAGAGAAGGGATTTTAAACCCAAGTTTTTCTGATCCCAGAACTCACATGTGATTTTGCTACTTTGCCTCTCATGAAATAATATGGATGAAATGCATATACAAAAGCTCAAAATGTTTCTTAGCCCCTCTGATTTTTTTTCCAAGATTAGTGAACATGTCTACAGCCATTGCTGAGCATTTTAGTCAAGGACACAGTACAATCCTTTCTGAAAGTCCAGGCAAGTGAGTTTCCAGCTTGTCTTGGGTCATTCAGCTCTCAATTCTCCATATCAATCTGAAGTGGCAAAAGTCTGACAATTCTTTCTGTTCACCTCTGGAATGCATTTTTGTATTTTGAGAATGAGTGCTTCTCATGTTCCAGTAATTCACACCAACTCAAATGTTTTAAATGAAACCAGTCTGTGATGGAACTCGAGAAGAAGCAGAAAACCACCCGTGATTGCTCCTAACTCATCTCTGTTCACTCCATTCCACACACAGCTGGGCTGAACATAAAACACCATCCCAAATTTAGTATAAAATTCATTTTAAAGACTCTTTCATGTCTTATCATCATCTAGCTGGATAACAATATAGGCTTTTAATTTCCTCTTCTAAAATTTTATGCTATCCAAAAATTAAATCAAAATGTTTCTTCAGAATCTCCTAGTCTCTTTTTTAATTTGATGAAGCTAGCAGCTTGCATCCACTCACCAAAGTGGTGAAAACAAGATGAGAAATGAAGCTAACCACTATTTATATATAGCATCACAACACGAGCTGTGTTTTCTAAGTCAGCTGAAAGGGGTGCAATCTTTGTAACCACTGCCAGCTGCTTTCAAATTTCCCAATAAAAGTTTTCTTTATGTGATTGTTTGTCTTTTTAAGAGAAAGAGAAAGAGAACACATCGACCCCAAGATAGTGTTAACTTAAAATATTTGCATGTAACACTCTTAAGAGGTGATAACAGTTAACACAGGAATACTACACAACAATAAAAAGGAACAGACTAGGAATATACACAATGACATGAATGAATCTCAAAGACATCAAGCTGAGTGAATGAAGCCAGAAACAAAACACCATATACTGCATGATTCCATTTATATGAGCTCATTCTTAGAACTCAAAACCAGTTATCATGGTGTGGAACCTGGAAGGGATATTGACAGGGAAGAGACCCAAGGAAGCTTCTAGAGAGTTCTGTACCTCTATCTGGGTCATGGTTACATGGAGATATATATAACATATGATATTAATACATATATAATTTATATATACATAAAGTCATTGGGCTATGTACTCAAGATCAGTGCTCTTTAAGGTCTGCTTGATGTATATTATATTTATACTTCGATAAGTACAGTTTTAAGAAATGTAGCCCAGCCATATATCAGAAAGAAAGGTGAAATGGTTCATGCATTGAATATTACTGACGACTCTGTTTTCTGTGGTACACAGACTTTTTAAAATGGCACTTACAGATCCACAATTCTTCACCTGCAGTTATGAAATCCAAAAAGCTCTGAAAACCAAAAGCTTTCCAACTGACATGAGGTTATTAACATCTTTATTTATTCCACATTCTACCTAGTGCAAATATTCACATGGCTCACTGTGGAAATGTTAATCTTTGATTATGAGGTGTTGCCCATATTCCCACAGTGGTGCTACGTAATATACAGTATGCGCATTTTATTAGTTTTGTGAAATCCAAAAATGTTCTAAATTTTGACATGCGTCTGGCCCTAATGGTTTCAGATGAGGATATTGTTAAATTTTATTTATTCAAAGGTGCATTTGAATAGGCGAAAGGTGAAAAGGTCTAACTAGCACACTAAACCTATGATTTCAAAGATATTACTTAAGATGAAGTTGAATGTAAGTAAACTGTGGGCTCGATTATCAAAAAAAATTGAGTAAATAATAAGATGGTTCACAGCGAGCGTTGGAAAAGTGGCATAACAACGCTTGAAGCTTAAAAAACATCTTTGCACATGTTCAAAAAGATTTCAATACGTCAAAGACAAAGGGAGAGGACAGTGGCTTTCTTTGTATCTTCCTCAGCATGACACTACATGCGGTAGCTCTCAACGAAGGTTTGCTGGATTGAACTGGATCTTCAACATCCCTCCTCTTTTGACTTCTGTTACACACCATCCCTGAAATGAAAAAAATGAACATTTTTTTGAAATAAAATGTAAGACTTTGGCAAATAGCACTTTGGCTCCTTTTAGTTGATTATAAGACAAAATAGAACTACATCTTGGTTTTTACCTTTTAACTTTAGAGCACGTCTCTATTTGAAGCTAAGACTTAAATAAATCACTAAATCTCTACTGTTCATTCTGCTCATCCAAGAACAGAAATCTTACAAACAAACTACATGAAATTCATCACTGACTCAGGCTTACTCTGGGAAAAGACTTGCTTTTTTTCATACTAACTCCGCACCATAACTTCTGAACTACAGCTTTCACAGTTCTTCCCTTATTCCTTTATGTTTTCCCCAAGGAAAGGAGCTCGTTGTCTATGTTCTGCCTGAATATATTTTCTGGAAGCACTGGCAGTGTTTGCCTCATGCTGCCATATCAGTTTCAGGGCAATCATAAATCAACAGTCTGTGGACTGAGGTGCTCAGACCAAAAACATGCCTTTGAAAAACATGTAGCATTGCTCTCCAAGAGCAGCTGCAACCTCTTATTAATGGCTCAGGAGTCTTTCACACCTCCTTTTAAATCCAGTGCATTTGAAGTAATAAAACAGGGAGCAGTTTATAGGCAGGAAATATTAAAATATTTAATTGCTTTTTTTTCTTGGCACAAGGCAGACAGCCTCAAGCTTTCTATAATACATGAAAAAAGGACACCTGCCCATGCTTGAATGGACATGAAACAGGGAATTGCCAAATTGGATACATCTGTGACTAAACCTCTGCTTTTAAACCCACATCAAGCCCATTTTTTTTTATTAGGTCTAACCATTTCCTTCCAATTACTTTTCATTTTCTTCTTCCTTCTCCTGTCCAGGTTACAACAAAATACAAAAGAGAGCAAATTGATATCATGCCCAAGATGATTCCCTAATTGATCCTAACCAGGAACAGTACACAACTTGAACCTGAAACTTATTGCCATCGTCCAGTCCTGTGGTTTCTAACCTCACGCATCAAACCCTTCTCAGACAAGCAGCTAAATGTTAAGAGTACTAATCGAATCACTAACCCTTTTGACAAGTCTCTATATGGCACAGTAAACCCGTGGTCAAGTCCCAGCTCTGCCAATTGCTAGTTGAGTGACTTTAGACACGCTTGGCTTCTGGGAGCTTCAGTTTCTTCCTCTGTAAAATTGTCATTACTGCCTCTCACCTGAGGCTCTCGTGAGCATTAACTGAGATATCAGTTGTCAAGTGTTCAGCATGACATTTGGCACTCTGTGAGACCTCAGTGTTAGCTGTCTTTTTATTATGATTCAGTCTAACAAGGGTTGTTCATAAACCAAAAGAAAATATGACTAGCATCCTTCTATGAACAGCTAAAAGTAATCCAAGACTATCTTGCTGAAATTTGTATTTTTTGTATTGCTATATAATGAATTTCTACAAACTTAACTTGCTAAAACAACATCCACTGATTAGCTCATGGTTATGCAGTCAGAAGTTCAGCATGGCATGACTGGGGTCTCTTCTTAGGGTGTCACTCACAAGACTGAAATCAAGGTGTCTGCAGGGCGAGTTCTTACCTAAAGACTCTGAGGAATGATCTGTTTCCCGTGCTGATTTGGTTATTGGCCAAATTCATTTCCCTGTGGTTGTAGTACTGAGGTTCCTGTTTCTTTGCTGGCTGTCTCCAAAGGGGCCTCTCTTAGCTCTTGGAAACCACTTGGTCCCTTTCCATAAGAATCTCCCCCCCCTTCAAAGTCGACAGCAGGGAATTTCCTTCATGTTGAACCCCTCCAATGCTTCGATTCTCTCTGACTTCTGCAACCAGGCAGAAGAAAACTCTGCTTTTAAAGAGGTTGTGTGATCAGGTTAGGCCAAGCTAGATAATTTCACTATTTTAAGGTAAACTGATTAATAACCTTAATTTCATCTGCAAACACTTCTTTTGCCACATAACATAACATCATCACGGAGTATTAAGAGGGAGCATAGGTATTGGAGGTCATCTTAGAATTCT
Source organism: Indri indri (assembly GCA_004363605.1). Taxonomy (NCBI): domain Eukaryota; kingdom Metazoa; phylum Chordata; class Mammalia; order Primates; family Indriidae; genus Indri; species Indri indri. The sequence continues at coordinate 1,245 of RJWJ010021834.1, read as the reverse complement.
GGTGACCATAAAATTTTAATGATGGGGGTTAGGATGAAAAAATATAAGTCATATTGTAAGGAAGAGCCAGGAAGGGATACAGCAGCCTCCTAATCACTCTTTCCAGTCTCTGTTCTTGCTGCCCTCAAATTCAATCTTCATAGAGATTCCTGGGTTAAATATTTAAAAGCATACCTTGTAAGCTCCTCATTGCCTACGAGGTCAAGTTAAAATCTCTTAACCTGACCCCACAAACCCTCCATGATTTGGCTGGTCTCTCAATCCTCTTGCCAATTCTATATTCACGTTTGCTGTCCCAGAAACACCAAACTGCTTGTAGTTTCGCTCATCCACCATTATGTTTCTCACCTATGTGCTCTCCACCCAGAGCACCCTGTGTGTTTTCACTGCTCCTTTGTCCAGGTAATTCCCATTCATCCTTTAATTTTGATCAAGTATCCCTTCATTTACTCATTCATTCATCAAAAAAAAAAAAAAAAGAAACTATCAAACATCCACTCTATGCCAGAAACTAGGGTGTAATGATAGACGCACACAGTCTCTGCTTTCAGAGAACACACACTGTAGTTGGGGGTATATGCAATTCAATACATGGTTACAGTCCAGTGAAAAGTGCAATGACTAGGGGAGAGCTGGGACACTTACAACAGGTATTCAGCCAAAGTCAGATGCTTTCTCGAAGAAGTGACATCCAAGCCAAGATCCAAAGCATGAGTGGGAGTTTGCCAAGTAAGTGGGAGGGGAGGGCAAGATTCCAGGGAAAGGGAATAGCATAATAATATACAAATAGTATGTATCAGAAAGAACATAAGTTGTTTTTTGTTTGTTTGTTTTGAGGGACTCGAAAATAGCTCAATCTGAGGAGTATGGAGTGCTGGGGGCAATACAGGATCTTTCCCTTGGGCAATGAGGAGCCCATGAAAAGTTTAAGATTAGATTTCTGTTTTCAAGAGATCTCCCTAGCTAGCCTGCAGTTAGTAGACTGGAGGAGGAAGTGACAAGAAGAGAGGAAACCAGCAGAGTCTGGAGCAGTCATTCAGACCAGAAATGAAGGTGACTGCTTTTTTGTAGGGGCAACAGAGATTGAGGGAGAGGGACAGATTTGAGAGAAGATGCCAGCTATAGGAACTTGGTGATGAATCAGATATTGGGGATAGGGCTAGGGGGTGATGGCTGTGTGTCTGGCTTGGGCAACAGGGTGGATGCCAGTGCCTGTCACTGACAGTGAGAACATGGGTGGAGAAG
>RJWJ010021833.1:0-27466 GCA_004363605.1 Indri indri | reverse complement strand
TTATGTCCCCCTCTCTCCTGGATATGTACTCACACACACCTTTTTATTTTGCTAAACCATTTGAGAGTCAGTTGTAGACATTGTGACACCTTACCCTTAGCATAGGTCTCCTAAGCACCAGGAAATTCTTCCCCATAACCAAATGCAATATTTCTCTTGGAAGAAACATTCATATAAAACATTCATACAAACATTCATATAAATGGCACCACATTCGAGCATTCTTTAATAACTTGCTTTTTCTAATCAACATTAGACTTTTGGAATTTATTCATGCTGATACATGTAGACGTGGGTTAATTCATTATATTCTACTACATGACTGTATTTATTTATTTAATATATTCATGGCCCCATATGTTGTGTTCAGTTTATGACACTGTAAATAATGCAGCAAGAATTATTCTTCTTCATGTCCCTTGAGGTCATGGGTAGGAGATTTGCTGGGTCACAAGATATGTGCATCTTCAATGGTACTAGATATTGCCGAATCATTCCTCAAAGTAAACTGATATAAGCATCCTTTATTAACCCACATCCTTGCCAACACCTGTATTCTTAGGCTTTAACTTTTGTCATCTTATTGTTTTAATTTGCATTTCTCTGATCCTCCTTCTTTCTTTCAACAGGAAGTTTAGAACACACATTTGGCCTTTTCTGAACATCTTATGTTACCATCATGACCCCATGACAAGGTGCCTTTCTGTATTATGTCATGTCTTTCCCTTTGCCTAGATGGTCAGCTGCCACTTGAGCTACAGATGACTGGGCCGTACAACAACCAAGTAGCGCTCCTCAGGCAAGACAGGAAAGCACGAGTAAATGTCCGAGGAGCCTTCCTAGAGAGGAAAAGGCAAGAACTTTAGGAAAGGACACCTATGAGCAATTTTTTTCAATGGAACAAGAACCTATTTTAACTAAATACTTCCTAGTTCTTTATTTTAATATAGATGTTTGGAGCCATTAGAAGTTAGGAAAGTACAGGATGCATTTTGAATATCTCTATCAAAAACAGAAGTTTATTATCGTACTTGGAAAAGGGAGAATTTATTATCTGGAAAACCAAATTTCCTAAGAGATAAAAGACATACATAAGAAAATGTTGCTCCATAAATACATAGTGAACACCTCCTGGGTACTCTCTAGGCATGGGAGAAGAGGACACAATGTTTGATCCCAAGGAATGCATGGTCTAGTGGAGGAGATAAACAAGAAAAAGAAAAGTGCTAATTTAATGCCAGTATAGGTTGAGCATCCCAAATCCCAAAATCTGAAATCCAAAATGCTCCAAAATCCAAAACTTTCTGAGCACCAACATGACTGCTCAAGTGAAATGGGTATTTTAGATTTTTGAATTAGGGATGCTCAGCAGGTAAGTATAATGCAAACAATTCAAAAAAATCTGAAATCCAAAATACTTCTGGTCCCAAGCATTTCAGATAAGGGATATTCGATCTGTGTAGGGTACTGGGGGATGGGGTACAGAAGTGAACCATGGGCAGGGAACATGCAACTCAGTGGTGGGTGGGGTGTCAAGAAACTCTCCCAAGAAGAAAAGGGCCTCAACTGCATCTTGGGATCAGTCACATGTGCACTGGCACGGACTGATCGGTGGTGGACCGTCCCAAGCCTGAATCGCTTAATAGCACACAACAAGCTGGGACACAGGCTGGGGTGCTGTGATGCTCCCACATGAGTCGTGCCATAAAGTGTCAACAGACGTGTTTTCCCTCCTTTGGACTCATTCACTTTAAATGAGGATCTTGGAAATTAAGTCAGCATGACTTGCCAGGTTTGCTTCAATCTTATCTATTTCACATTGGTAACAATCAAGATTAAGACACTCACAGGCTTATTTGGTTCATTTATGAACATTTAGTGCTGAGTGAAAGTGCCCATAATGTATAAACTTGTTTTATGCTGATGATGTCAGTATGTGCATGTGGTGAGGGCAGCAGGTGTCCACACAATGCATTCAACACGTACATGGGATTCATCTTCTCAGCTGAAGATGGCTTGCCTCTGGAGACTTCTGGGAAGTCAGTAGGTTCTAGGGATAATGAATGGGGTCATTAACAAGAAGGCAACTCTCTCCCCTCCCTGGGGGGCTTCCAGTGGCTGGGACAGAGGGGAAGAGAAGGCTTGCTGGATCTAGGTGGTACTAGAACCCATGATTGGTGCTCTCCTGCAAGGCTCAGCTCAAAATCTCCCTGAGGCCTTCTCTCATTCCTCCTTTCTCAGGTCTTCCAGGTGATGTTTTATTCTGCTTTGTCAGCCATTCATCACTTGTAAGGGCTCGTTTTCCTGTTTGTTCCCCTACGTTTTAAGCTCTGGAAGGCCAGGACCCTATCACATTCTACTTGGTAACCACAGAAGGTGTTTGGTAATTGTTGCACAGCTAGAGGGATGTATGCACACCAGGCGTGCTTCCAACGCAGGCAGGGAGGGGGCTGACAATGTTGGTCTGATTAATTTCACAACGTGTATGCATTCTAGAAGCAAAAGGAAACATGCAAAATGTTTGTGGGCTGGTATATTTGTTTTTATTTTATTTTAATTTCTGAGACAAAGTGACAGGGTAGGACGAACTGAGTTAACATAATACCGCTAACACTCACTGAAAGTTGTTAGGAATCCATCGTTTCCGAAAACTCCAAGCACAGCAGGGAGTGAGGTTCCCAGATGGCGAGTGGGCTGTGGGGTCTTCACGGGCAACGGAAATGGGCAAATTGCATTTTGCACAGTCACAGACCTTCCCAGCAGATCCCAACTATTATTTCCGCACCAGTCAAGTCATTCGGGGGTGGGGGAAGGGTAGGAAACTGCTGCCTGGAGCCAGGGTGGAGGGAAGGCCGGACGGGCTGGACAGGCGAGGCCCAAACGGGCGGGCTCATACTTTGTTAATGTCCTTTCATCCCTTTTGAATAAAATCTGCATTCCCTTTCTCACAGAAGGGCAGCCGGCTCCCCACCTAACACAGCCCTGAATGTGGTGCACTTGGTGCCCCAAAGCCAAGCTCCTTAAGGAAGCTGAACCCAGGCCAGCGTCCTCATGAGAAGAGAAAGGGAGACTGTCCCTCTGCACAGCACCAACATTTCATTCTCTTCTGAGGCCGCAAAACCCTAATTTGACCACAAAAACCTGGCCTCTGGTGTTTCTGTTATGAGTATTGGATTCCTTCGGCTGAACTTGGCTGTTCACTGCCTGAACAAATTACATTAACAATACAGAGAAATGTATACAGGGCCCTAAAAACACTGCTGAGCAGGGACCAAAACAAAGACAGCCGTGTCCTAGCAACAAACCTCACCTCCCCCCCACAGCCCTGGGCCCTGCCAGGGATTGTAAGCCATTGAGCTCCTCTCTTCTCTGCAAACAATTAGGGACAGAGAAGTCACAATTACAGATGGGATTTACAGCCAAAGGAGCAATCTATAAATCACGGCGCTCCCACCCCCGGCCATTCCCAGCCAGATAATCAGAGCCAGATGTTCGCCACAGCTGCTTCAACGTGGGTACACTGTTGGCCAACTCAACTGGGCTCCTGCTCTGAGAACCAGCAGAGACTGCAGCCAAGCAACCCTGCCAAGCCAGAGGGGGCCTCTGCACCCTGGAGCCCGCCCAACTGTAGGAAAAGTTGGGTCGTGTGGGAACTGTTTGTTGAAGCCATTTGTAGAGGTACCAGGCTCTGTCACTGGCGAGTGTCAGTGGCTCCCTTCAGTTCCCTCAAACCCTGCACAATTTCATGACAGTGGTGACAAGGACAAACAGCAGCAGATCTTTCACACTGATTGACCACTTGCTGTTTACTGACCGCTGGGTGGAGCATGTTACAGGTACTCCTTCGCTGAAGAACACTCTTAAGAGTTGTTCACCTAATTCACAAGGAAACCGAACTTAAGGACTTCTAGCCCATCTGGTGTTAGCAAGTGGAAGAGCAGCCACTCAGAGCTCGGCCTGCTTGACCTCGGTGCCCCAAGAATCGCATCCCATTGTGGAGTGATGGAGAGACTTTGATGTAAGGGTACGGGGCCGGAAGTTTCCAAATTACTTGCCGGCTGTCAAGCTAGGAAGAGACTTGCCACTATTTTATTCTCCATAGGTGGCTGGTGTTTTCAATGTCTGGACTGGACCAAATCAGGTTTCTAGAACACAGGGCCATGGAATAGCAAACTCCGAATATGGTAAAAGCTAGGTTATTCAAATGTTGCCAAGGTGTTTCTGTTCACAGACCTCCTTTATGCATATTTTTCTTTCTTACTTTTTATTTATTGAGATATATCATATATACAGCAAAATGCATACATCTTTTTTTTTTCTATCGGGCAGGCCCCCGAACCAGAACAGGTTTAGAGCGACTCCCCATATCTTAAATGTACAGCTCAATTAACTTTTACACATGTATAAACCTATGTCACCACCACCAGATCAAGATATGGGACAGTCTAGAACCCATTCTAGAAGGTTCTTGCATGCCCCTTCCCAGACAGCATTCCTCTGCCCCCAAGGTAACTACTATTCTAACCTTTATCACCATATACAGTTTTGTTTGTTTTTGAACCTTATTGTGTCTTCTTTTGAACACTCGTGTCTTTTGTAAAGTTTTGGTTATTCTCAGGGTCAAATCCAGGCTCTCCGTTCAAATCTACCAATACTGAAAACCTGAGACAGCACAACCAGTCCTGTCTGCTGACGCTGGCTTTGCGGGACTATTCCATGGCATCCCTCACAGGACCTGCTCCTGGTGACTAAGACTGCCCCTGCCCTCACGGGGCGGAGAGGCCCCTGGCCATGTGTCTCAAGCACCACCCGGTAATCGAATCTGGTAGTAACAAGCTGTGTTTACCCCACTTGCCACCCGTCATCCTTTACGTGCTGACAGCCACCATCTTTCACTCCTTGGGAAGTGCAGCAGGGCAGGGAGGATGTGGCTGAGGCTCTTGCAGGGAGCAGGAGGATTTAATGGGCTGAATGCCCGGGCTCCCGGAGGCTGCTGGGCAAAGCACGCCCTGGTCATCCCTCACACCTCTCACCAGCCTGGAGGCCTCGAGGGCTAAGTCAGGGGTGTTCTGGGGTGAGGACAGCAGCAGCAGCACCCCACGCTCCATCTACACACAGTGGGGCCCCTCTCGGAGCCAGCCTTTAACTCAGAAATCTAGGCAGAAAAACTGTGCGTGGTGGGAGGGCAGTAGGCTGGGGCTTCGAGACATTTCACTTGAGGTGACACAAAAAGGTCAGCCCACCAGAAAGAGATTCTGAGAAAAGAAAGCACGCTCCTGTGTGCTGGGAGGAGGGATGGGGCTAGGATTTCCTTTTCTTGGCTTTCTCCCACAGTCTAGACCTCCCCTTAAAGTACGGCGCTGCCCACCTTAACTCCTTGGCACTGCGCAGCTTCACTCCCCAGGGTGGTTATTTTTAGCTGCACTGAGCACCTGTTTATTTCCATGACTGTTTAAAATTCTAAATCTGCTGGCATATTATGACACAGGACACTTCCAAAGGATCTAATGCTATCAGCCGGAAGTGGCAAATCCTTAGGAATTCATACCCTCATCAAAGTATTTATGGCTGACACACAAATACAGTGACCTTACCTTCCAAATAAAACACTGGGGCATGGGATTCCTCAAAGGCTATTTTTGGGTATTACTTCTAAGTGTGAGACAATTGAAGAGGTGTCATTTGGATATGGAAATAGTGGAATTATAGCATATTCTTGATTTGTGGAGATGCCTGCTTATCTGGGCTGAGGATCTCTAGAAAACGCAGAACTCAAAATGAGCAGGCTACTCCAGGTTCAGCATTTCAAAGCCCAGCGCAGTCTCTTGTCGCTGCTGCTGCCGTCCAAAAAGGAGCTGGGGTCCACTCGCACACTTGGCCCCCAAAGTGGGGAAGTGGAGAATTCTCTTCCTCTTCTTCCTTCTCCCCTTCAAGGCATTGTCTGGGCCTCTCTTGGGTCACCCCATTTCCCCCAGGCTCAGCCCTGAACACCCTTTCTCGGCCCCCCGCCCACCAACTTCCAGGACATTGAAACGTTCTCTTCTGCGGGGGGGGGCGAGGTGTGTCTTGTTCTAGTCCTGGGGGTATCTTAGGGCCAGTCTATCTCCTAAGCCTGTAATGACACAGGAGGGTCTTCTGACCCTTCCTGTGTACCCCACGGTGACCCTGCCCACAGCCTGCTCAGTGGGTTAGTGTCACTGTCCTGAAGGAGGCTATGCACAACCTGGGAGCAATCACATCCTTTCTCAGGGGTTGAAGACACTGATGTGCACCAAGGCCCAAACCTACCTGCAACTCACTGAAAGGTGAGAAAATGCTCAACAGTAATAAAAAGACTATGCTTACAGCCACTCCAAGCGGCCGGCACTTCCCACCTCCAAGCTTTTCCTCTTGCTGTTCCCTGTCTGTCATGCTTTCCTCCCTCTCGCAGTTCAAGCCCAATTTGAAAGACAGCTCCCCCGAAATGTCCATCATCCGCAGGCTGTGGTGAGCCTTCCTTCCTCTGACCCACAGATCAAACACGTGAATGCTTCCCAGGGGCAGGCAGGGAGGAGTCGAGACAATATTTGATAACAGCAGCCACAATAATAATTATCGGTGCTTCCTGTGGGCCAGGACCTGTGCCCAGCCTTTCACATGACTCACTCATCGAATCCCTACAAACCTAGGAGGGAGGCACTGCCATTGCCCAGACGTGCAGAGACGTCAGGCAACCTGCACAGGGCCAGCCAGCTGGGAAGTGGTGGGGCCAGGATTTGAACCCAGCCCGGCTCTTAGCCCAGACACAACACAGCTCTTCAGGAGAGGTGGCCACAGCCCACCGGAGGGCAGGGGGGATGCTGACTGCTACCATGCATGGATTTGAGCCCAGCACTGCTATACCTCCTGATTTTCAAGACAAGCTGAGAGTCTGAAGTTTTTTGTGACATTTTTTGACTTTGTAAAATCACTGTTCCAACCCAAAGCAGAGCTGAAAGGGGATTGGGCCAGCAGGGACAGGCTAGGCCCACTGTAAACAACCCATCATGCACCTAACCAGGCATTGCAGTGCAGGGTGTCCCCTTCCATGGCCTGGAATTAGGATTTCAATAGGATTTCAATGATTGTGGTTTCAGAAGCTCTTCTTGCCTAAATTACAAGCTAGATGAGGACAGTGAGCAGCTCCTATAATTTACCATGTTTTGTGAATCCTACACAGCTCTTGCCCCTCCTGGGAAGTACAGAGAGACTTATCTTTATGGAGAGGAGACCCTACTAAGACCCTGCTAAAGTAGACCTGCTAAATTAGACTCCCTGGGAATGGGGCTGCCAGACACATTTTTGGGGGAAAAAAATCATCTCATAATTAGGAAATCTGATAGACTCAGCAGTTCCCATTGCTTAGGCGTATCCTCCAGGTCAGCCCTGGGAGACAGCCCTTCAGTCCCAATGCTGCACCTTCTGTTCCTTGGGATGGGTTGAGGAATGTGCATGCGCCACCACCCCCCCCAACACACACACACACTACAGGTGCAGCAGGATTGGGAATCTGCATTTCAAAAAGCACTTGTCATGACTTTGAAGTGATCACACTGAGAATTACTGCTCTGGCACTTCAGCAGGTTTGAAGCCCATGAGCTCAAAGTCCCTGTAGTTTCCTATCTCTCTTCTGCCCAAGAGGCTCCTAAGGACATTGAGGGTTCAAACAGCACCTTGGAGGAGCACAAGAAATGGGAAGACCACAGGAAAAGAAGCAGGCTTTCCAGCAACAAATGGCACTGCCACCGAACTATTCAGTGTGGCAAGGACTACAGAATGGTCAACTAAGCCTTACCATCTGCTACATGCACCTAACTAGGACAAGTGCCAGCAGCCTCACATATAACTGTGTTCACAGCCTCAGGCAAAGGAAGGTGAACACGTCTCTTGGGTTTCCATGATTTTGTGGTTCCTATATTGGAGACTCCAACAACCTTCCTCTTTGGGCTGCTGCCTAGAGATTTACTGCCTTATTTGTTCTCTCTCCTAACTTACAAAGGCCAGCTGGTTCTAGGGGCCTTCCTGGCAATCAGAAATGGCTTGTCTGCTACCTGAACTGGGTATTTAACTTTCACCTGCACTTGGAGGAAATCTCGCAACCAGACCACCCTGTTTTAATGTGATGCCTTTCAGATTAAGAGAACATTTGACCCTGCTATTCAATGACTCCTGTAAAGTTCTACCGCAGATGCAAAGAAAAAAGTAAAGAAATCAGTGACATACAAATGGGGTTGAACCTGCCAAGCCCAGAAGATTTTGTAAAGTAACCTTGTTCTTATTAACTTCATGTTGACTCTCAAAAGGAGAAAGAAAAAAATTCATATTTTTTTATGATCCATCACTTCCCTCAGGATTATAAAAAATGAACTGAAGATATAAAAAATGTGTCTCATAAATACCTTTTTTTTCTTTTCCTAGAATTGTCCCTTTCACAAAAAAAGGCAGCTGATATCATCCCAGGGGCTCTCCCTCCACGGAACCTTGTGTGTTAAGCTTTAGATGTGTGGCAAACACTAAAACCGCATCGTGAGACAAGATAAACACACAACTAGAAGTCATTCTGAAAACATGGAATGCTGAGAATTTAGCTTTTCTGCCATGAATCAGATACGGCTCAAGCCCTCACGTCTTCCAGGTCTCTGCTCAAGTATCACCTTCTCCATGCAGCCTTTCCTGACGTCCATACACAATAGCACCCCTACCTTTTCTCTCCATTAGCAATAATCCTGCCTTGGATAAACCTCATTGACTATGATACCGCCTACCTTTTCTCTCTACCTGCCTTGCTCAGCATTTTTTTTGTCATTGTACTCACCACCACCTGACACATGTGTGTGTGTGTGTGTGTGTGTGTGTGTGTTCATTTTCTCTCTCCCCTTGAGAATATAAGCAGCTAGAGAGCAACAGGCCCAGCACTAGCAAGTGCCTCGCATGTCACAGTACTCAAGTACAGATGCTCCCCGATTAACGAAGGGGTCATGCTCTGATAAACCCACGAGTTGAAAATATCATAAGTTGAAAACGCATTTAACAAACCTTACCCACCAAACATCATAGCTCAGCCTAGCCCACCATAAGCATGGTCCAAACACTTACATTAGCTTATAGTTGAGCAAACTCATCTAACACAAACCCTTTTTTATAATAAAGTGCTGAATATCTCATGTAATTTATTGAATACGGTACTGAAGTATGGTTTCTACTGAATGTGTATCACTTTTGCATCACCATACAGTAAAAAAAAATCCTAAGTCAAACCACTGTAAGTCAGAGGAAATCTGTATTTGTTCAGCAAAAGAACCATCCACGTGTCCATCTGTCCGTACACCCATCCACACGCCATTTAGTAAAAGCCGACAATAAGTGAGACACCGTGATGAACATTTTGTAAATGGGTGAAGAGAACAGACATAGATAGCAGGAAGGTGTGAGAACACAAAATACAAAGCTATGTTTGAGACACGTGCCTAACAGTGCTTTGAGAAAGAAACACAGTGGGACCTGTTTAAGATTAGGGATCAGGGAAGTTCTCCCAAGGAAGTGACACTTCAGCTGAGACCTGGAGGCAGACAGAGAGCTATCCAGGTGGAGAGTGGGGTAAATGGGTAGTGCAACTGGCAGAGCACACACATGTGGGCAGGTCGGGATTGGTAGGAGCTTGGTGGCTGTGAATGAGAGAGAAAGTGGGGACATGGAAGGGTCAGACCACACAGCAACCAGTGGGTTGTGCCTGTGGCAGGTCATCAGCGGTAACTTGGCACTGAATTCATCAGTGGTGCACAAGCATCAACTTGGTTTACAAGACTTACAGAAGGAATAGATAAACTTGAAATGTTTGCTCCTACACTAATTATAAAAGAGTACTAAATTATTAAAATGTGGGTTTAAATTCCTATTTGTCTCTGCATCAATAAAGATGCTTCTTAAACGTCTGAGAAAACCTTGGTACGAGGAATAAATGTAGCTAAAATATTTTTTGGCGATAGAATACCACCCAGTCCCTTAATATGGTTGTTCAGAATGACATTTCTGACTACAGAGTGGCATCAACGTTCATGTCCAGGAGACTGGACTTAATGTGTATTGTCCTAAAAACAAATCCTTAGGAGACTAGATTGTTCTTTTTTTACTAGAGAAAAATATCTCCTAATAAGTTTGTTTCCTGGGGTTAATTTTCTCCTAAAATTACAGTACAGACAACACTTTTAATTAAATGAGGGTCTCCTATTGAACTATAAACTCTTTGAAGGGAAGTATTATCTCTGGATTCCTAGCCCAAAGAACAATGCCTGGCCCACAGGAGGTCCTTAAAATATGTTAAATGAGATGAAAGGACCCAATTAGTCAAGATTTTGCTGAGTGTGGATTAGCACAAACTCCACTCTCAATCAAGTGTTGGCCACATGCTAGCTGTGAGATTACAGGTTCTGGGATGGACTTTTTGGGAAATTAAATGAAATGATGCTTTACAAAGAGTACCCATCCTGGAGCCTGGGACTTGGCAGTCAATCAATTAATGGCAGGGATTACTATTTTGTTCCTAAAATTCAGGCAGAACCATGATTGTTTACGTAACTTTGTTCTACCACCGTAACTGCCTTCTATCAGAATCTTATCTTGGCATAAAACCACTATTCCACTGACACATTCTGTGGTCACACAGAGCCAAGGAGGACCACAGAGCCTGTCTGGTGAAGAACCAACACAAAAGATCTAGGTGATAAAAGGGCCATCAACAAGGCTAGGTCAGTGGTGTGTGGGTGAAAGAAGTGCCCCCAACTTCCCTACAAGGTGAACACAATCCCAATGGGCAAGTCACAGGCTCTGTCCTTGGGCCACATGGGGTCATATTCCACCATGGCCACTGCCCCAAGCTCTTGCAGGCAGGGTACAGTAGCCCAACAGGGAGGAGTAAATGACCCCCAGTTAACAGGTGGATGTACTTTCACTTGGAACTGTCTTTTTTGGGCAGTAATAAAGGTCAGCTATGAATTACATATGAAATCAATCAGTTCATGGTAACAGGAGTCTGAAGAAAGCATCCAAGTGGATGGCAATGCTTATCAATTACCTGTCAATTCCCAGGATCCAACTAAAGTGGCAACATTGAATTTTTACTTAATGTCCACTGTTTTAAAAATGCACAGGAGTGGAGAAAACCACATGGATATTATATGAGCAAACCAGAATAAAGAATGTAGGCTGACAAGTATTCCTGCCTGCTACTCCAAAGTCCTCAATGATTGGTGTGCAGATGCACACAACAATCTATCTGCACACAAATCCATCATTTCAAGATGCAAAATACTCAGCCTTTAGTTGACAACTGGTCCTATGGAAGTGTGGTATCTCTACTGCAAGGAAACAAAGGCTTTTAATATAGAGTTCACCTGCCTCCCTCAGCTCTAGGTGTGTTCAGCACTGAGAGAGAAATAGCAACAGTAAACTACCCTATGAGAAGGTTTTGGCTGGACGGGGTGGCTCACGCCTGTAATCCTAGCATTCTGGGAGGCCGAGGTGGGCGGATCATTTCAGCTCAGGAGTTCGAGACCAGCCTGAGCAAGAGCAAGATCCCGTCTCTACTAAAAAAATAGAAAGAAAGTAGTTGGACAACTGAAAGAAAAAAAAAAAAAAATATATATATATATATATATATATATATATATGTAAAATTAGCCAGGCATGGTGGCACATGCCTGTAGTCCCAGCTACTCGGGAGGCTGAGGCAGTAGGATCGCTTGAGCCCAGGAGTTTGAGGTTGCTGTGAGCTAGGCTGACGCCACGGCACTCTAGCCTAGGCAACAGAGCAAGACTCTGCCTCAAAAAAAGAGAAGGTTTTGTTTGATTTTCTTTTAAAAAAATCTTTATTGTTTTTCAAGTTCCAAAAGCAATATACGTTTGTTATTTTAAAACAACGTGAGACACTACTCAATTTAGAAAATAAAATTCTCCTAATCCCATTCCACTTCCAGGTAGTTTTCTTTTTTTATCTTTAAGTGTGTTGAGTTTAAAACTATGGAACGCTTCATGAATTTGCATGTCATCGTTGCACAGGGGTCATGCTAATCTTTTCTGTATTGCTCCAATTTTAGCACATATGCTGCAAAAGCAACAAGCACGAGGTAGTTTTCTAAGTATAGACCAAAGGGAAAAAAAACTAAGTAATAATTTTTTCAATTTTTTTTCTGCTTATAAAGAAACCCAAAAAAAATAAGTAAAAAAATAAGTTTCTGCCTCATTTCTGCCTATTGGATTAATTTCAATTTTAAAAAAGTCAGCGAGGGTATGGAAAATCACTCCCATAGTATTCATGAAAGTATCATTTTGGAAAGTCTTTTTTTGGATGGTATTTTGACAGAACTTATTAAAATTTAAAATGCTAGCCAGGCATGGTGGCACATGCCTATAGTCCCAGTTGCTTGGAAGGCTGAGGTGGAAGGATCACTTGATCCCAAGAGTTTGAGTCCAGCCTGGGCATAGTGAGACCCCCATCTACAAAAAAATTAACTAAAAAATGTGACATGTACATCAGACCCAGTAAATCTGTTATTAGAAATCAGTGCTAGGGAAAGACTAGTTTGGGCACACAGAGGGGTGTCTAAAGATGTTCTTTTTTTCCTCTTTTTAATGTCTACCAATATGAGAATGGTTACAAGGTGCATCTCTACTATGAATACAACATAGCAGCTAAGAAGAATGAGGTAAATCCATATATACAGATCTGAAAGGTCTCTGAGGGTATATATATACCCTATTAAGTGGAGTTAAAAAACAAGTTATCAAATATGAATAACATAATCTTCTTTGTGTTATAAAAAATACATACAATAGGCCAGGCATGGTGGCTCATGCCTATAATCCTAGTACTCTGGGAGGCCAAGGCATGAGGATTGCTTAAAGCCATTCAAGACCAGCCTGAGCAAGAGTGAGACCCCATCTCTACAAAAAATAGAAAAATTAGCCAGGTGTGGTGTCGCACATCCGTAGTTCCAGCTACTCAGGAAGCTGAGGCAAGAGGATCACTTGAGCCCAGGAGTTTGAGGTTGCAGTGAGCTGTGATGACACCACTGCACTCTAGCCTGAGTGACAGAACGAGACCCTGTCTCAAAACAAACAAACAAAAAAATACCGCTAAGTAATGCATAGAGGTTGTACATGTACATATTCAAACCAGCCAGGAAGAACACACACCAAATAGCTAACAGTGTGAAGTGGAGCTAGGCAGAGAAAGGAAGAGTCAAGGAAGAATTCTGTTTTACTTGCACTATTCGATTTTTTACTACCATTAGCAAGCATTCCTCTATTAAGTGTAAAAAGAATAATGAGATAAAATATTTCATCCAGTTGATGTATTTGAGTATGGCATAAGGTATGGGTCTAGCCACCCCTTCCACCCTTCCCCTGTGTATGCCTGAGCCTGTGCATGGTTCTCTTATGTTCCTCTGGTCCATTATCACATCATTATCACCTGCTGTGGCTTTATAGGATGCTTTAGCATCATTTTTCAAAATGTTTAAAAGTATCTTTTAACTTTTTAAACTTTCTCACTTTTTAATCCATTTGGAATCTATTTTCTTTCTTGGTATACATTTTGTATGTATTTTGAATCTGATGCATCCACAATCTGAACTTGCATTTCAACTATTCTTGGCTATCTACCTATGAATTAAGATCTTTAAAAATATGACACTGAGCTGGCATTTCATCTGTGATAGACAGGGACATGCAGTGTTCTGGTCATGTTTGCTAATCTGGTGTTAAGACACATACAGTACCTCAGAAATAAGTTCTAGCTTTCAAATGTTAGAAATGCTATTAAAATTCACTGAACACTAAAACCATGGAGAATATACTCTAACCTTTCATAAGAGTTAGGAGGCACTTTAGGTTCCTTTAGGACATTAGAGTCAAGTGTTTGCCCCTCAGTTGAAACCTCGCAGTATCTAAGTTCCTCACCATCGCAATAAGGAGCTGGAGCTCCCAAGTCCCAGGCCTGCTCTAATATTCTAATATTATTAAATTATCTCACACAGAATGAAGTTGGACCCCTGCCTTTTTTGGAGTGATAAAACCTACCTAACGCTATCTATAAAAATTAATTCGAGATTGATCAGAGACCTAAAACATAAGAAGTAAAATTATAAAACTCTTAGAAGAAATCAAAGGCATAATTGTTCATAACCTATGATTAGGCAATGGTTGCTTAGATATAACACCTAAAGCACAAACGATAACAGAAAATATAGATTAATTAGACTTCATCAAAAATTTATTTATTTTATTTTTTTTATTTTTTTGAGACAGAGTCTCACTCTCTTCCCTGGGGCGAGTGCCGTGGCGTCAGCCTAGCTCACAGCAACCTCAAACTCCTGGGCTCAAGCTATCCTACTATCTCAGCCTCCCGAGTAGCTGGGACTACAGGCATGCACCACCATGCCCGGCTAATTTTTTTTTTTTCTATATATATTTTTAGCTGTCCAATTCATTTCTTTCTATTTTTGGTAGAGACGGGGTCTTGCTCTTGCTCAGGTTGGTCTCGAACTCCTGAGCTCAGAACGATCCGCCCGGCTCGGCCTCCCAGAGTGCTAGGATTACAGGCGTGAGCCACCGCGCCCGGCCAGGACTTCATCAAAATTAAAAACGTTTGTGCTTCAAAAGATACTATGAAGAAAGTGAAAAGACAGAATGGGAGAAAATATTTGCAAATCAGATATCTGATAAGGATCAGAAGTCGTACAACTCAACAATAAAGAGACAACTCAATTTTAAAAGGTCAAAGGACTTGAATAGACATTTCTCCAAAAAAAGACATACCAATGGCTAATAAGCACATAAAAAGGTGCTCAACATCATTAGCCATGAGGGAAATGCAAACCAAATGATAATGACACACCACTTAAAACACATTAGGATAGCTATAGTCAAAAGAACAGACAACAATAAGTCTTGATGAGGATGTAGAGAAATCAGAACCCTCATACACTGCTGGTGGCAATGTAAAATAGTGTACCCACTTTGGAAAACAGGCTGGCAGTTCCTCAAATGGTTAAACATAAAGTTATCACACAAACTAGCAATTCCACTCCTACATATACAGCTGACCTCTAACAACATGGGTTTGAACTTTGCAGATCCACTTATATGCAGATTTTTTTCAATATATATTTTGGAAAATTTTTTGGAGATTTGTGACAATTTGAAAAAGCTTACAAACTAAACTGCATAGCCTAGAAATACTGAAAAAATTAAGAAAAACCTATGTCATGAATACATAAAATATATCTAGATAGTAGTCTATTTTATCATTTACCATCATAAAATATACACAAATCTATTATAAAATGTTAAAATTTATAAGCTTATGCACACAAACACTTAACAGACCATACGTGTGGCCATTCGCAGTCAAGAGAAATGTAAGCAAACATAAAGATGCCGTATTAAATCATCACTGCATAAAATTAACTGTAGTACATATGGCACTGCTGTAATAATTTCGCAGCCACCTCCTGTTGCAATTGCAGCGAGCCCACGTGTTGCAGGTACTCACTCAAAACATTGTGTGATGCTAATCATCTCTGCGAGTAGTTCATCTCTCTAGGAAATTGCATATCACTGTAAAAAGTAATCTCTCACAGTTCTCATGTATTTTTCATCATGTTTAGAGCAATACCATAAACCTTGAATAACACCGTGGGACCCATATGAAGTGCAACTATGATGCTGGAATTGCTCCCAAGAAGCAGAAAAAAGTCATGATGCTACATGAAAAAGCTGAATTGCTTGATATGTACCATAGACTGAGGTCTGCAGCTACAGTTGCCCCACCATTTCAGACAGACAATTCATCTTGTAAACAGATGTCAACTCACAAAATCGATAAATCCAGTACAGTACTATAAATGTATTTTTAATTCCTTATGATTTTCTTAATGAAATTTTCTCTAGCTTACTTTATTATAAGAATATAGTATATAATACATATAACCTACAAAATATGTGTTAATTGTTTATTATTAGTGAGGTTTCCAGTCAACAGTACTCTATCAGTAGTTTTGGGGGAGTCAAAAGTTACATGCAGGTTTTCAACTGCGGGGGTTGGTTCTCCTAACCCCCGCATTGTTCAAGGGTCAACTGTATATACAATATAAATGAAACTGTATATCCATACAAAACCTTAGACATGAATGTTCACAGCAGCACTGTTCACAATTACCAAAAAGTGGAAACAACCTAAATGTCCACCAACTGATAAATGGATAAACAAAATGTGCTATATCCACAGAATGGGCTATTATCCAAAAATAAAAAGGAATGAAGTACTGATACATGCCACAACATGGGTGAACCCTGAAAGCATTATGCTAAGTGAAAGAAACCTGACACAAAAGGCCACATGTTGGAAGAGTTCATTTATATGAAATGTCCAGAAGGGGCAACTCCATAGATACAAAAAGTAGATCAGTGGTTGGCAGGGGTTGGAGGGAGGAGATAAAGGAGAGTGATTGCTAAAGGCTAAGAGTTTGTTTCAAGGTTGATAAAAATGTTCTGGAATTAGATAACGATGATGGTTGCACAACTCTGTGTATATACTAATAAAAGGGTGAATTTTATGGTATGTGAATTATAGCTCAATAAATAAATAGGTTTTTTCCAGCCACTAAAGAAATAAAAAAAATTATCTTGCATAATACTTTTGGAAATAAGCTGGAATCTTTATATCCAACTGGCACCCCCCAAACCGTGGTTCCCAACCCCAGCCGCCCATTGGAATCACTCGGGGAGCTTTTAAAAACACACAGATGCCTGGACCTCCTTCCAAGAGATTATGATTTAATTGGTCTGGGGTGGAGTTTGGGGACTGGTGTTTTTCAAAAGCTCCCCAGTTGATTCTAACGTGCAGCCAGAGTTGAGAACCGCTGCCCTAGAATTTGAGCTTTTAAAAGAGTCCCTGGTGTTGGTTTAGATATCTGTCATTTTATCCTTTCTCATAAACATGAGACAAACAAAATTTTAAATGGTTCATAGTTTCTGGTTGTTAGAACTCAGTAGAACTGGGATTTTATTTTACTGTCTCTTCCACTTTTTTTTTTTTTTTTAAGATCAGCAGATTGCCATTTTATAGACAGAGAATCTGAAGTGCAAAACGGCTAAGACACACACTGAGGTCACCACTGTGAGTTGGGGCAGGGATCGAATTACAATTTCTTCCTTGGGAACCTAACTTGGTTCTTTTTCTTATTACTCCAACTTGAACTATCAGGAGCATTGGGAACCCCCACTCAGCATAGGTGGTAGGGACAGGCAGCACCCTGTCCCTGGCAGAAGAGACAGAAATGCTGGGTGGAGCTGCATACTCCGGGAAAAGGCAAACTCTCAGGTCCACCTGTGATTTGATGAAATGGAACCTCCTCCTCCTTTTTTCTTTACAGGGCTGGGAAGATGAGGTTTTTGTCACTTCCTTATCTCTGGGAAGCCACCCCACAGTACTTACCTATCTGGACCACTGCTTGTCTCATTTTCATTATTTTCCCCCAAGCTGGGGAAGCCCGCGTGAGTTTCCCATTAGGCCCCCCATTCATTCCAGAGCCCCAAAGCTGTTTCCAATTGGCAAAGTCATGGCCAGCGAGAACTATTCATTAGCGTATCTGTCTGTGGGGGGCTGTCCGGGCCCCAAACCAGCCCCTGCCTGTGGGAAATTCTCGCCAGATCAGAGGCCCCTCCAGGCCCCTGAGATCAGAGGTGAGGGAGACCGGACACCTCCCCCTGGGCTCCTGCTCGAGGCCCCTTTCCCTACTCGCTGGCTCAAGGAACACACATAGTGGCGCTTGGGTTCTAATTCTGTTGAGTAATTGCTCGATGATTTTCTATGCAGTTCCCTGGCTCCTCTACCCCGCTTTCTCACTCACTCAAGCTGTTTTATAAGCTGAATTCTAATCTGAGTTTCTTCACAATGTCGCCTTTCACTAAAAGCTAATAAAACCCCAAACGGGAAATTCAGGAGTAGTGGTGATGCCACGTGACTGTAACTGAAGGTTGTTGGTCAACTTGATTTGGTTTTCAAGCTTGTGCACCATCTGGGGGCTTCAGTCCCCCACTGGACTTTGCAGCAATAAAGAAGGTCTTTGTCTTTCCTTGCCCTGAATGTGAGTCTTGAACCTTTCTGAGGAGGCCTACAGACGGCCGCACATAGCCCCGGACTGCCCGCTGCACCCTCTCTGCCTCTGCCACCCTCCACTTCCTCGCTCCACGTCCTGGGCAGGGGCACCCGGCTCGGCACACTGCAGCAGCCGCCTCTGCAAGAGCCAGGGTGCCCTGGCCCAGGCAAGCTCCCGCCCAGAACTCTGCTCCACTCCTGCCACTAGACCAGGGGGGCCCCATCCCTGGGAGAGTGCTCAGACTCTCGGCACAGGAAAATTTTTCATTAATGAGCAAAATCTCATGGAAATCTTCAACATAAAAATCAGATAAATCAACGAGAAGAACAAAGGTGTTCTGTTGCATCCTGACAGCCATGGTGAGAGTTGTCTTATGTCAGCCACATCATCTACTAATTTATTTCTGAATTTCGTTTTGATTACAAAGGACTGAAAGAAATCTTCATTTCCACAGATAAGTGGCAGCAAACGCTAACAGGTTTTTCAGCAGACTGCCTTTTGAGCTTAGGAAGTCTTTAGTTAAATCAGCTTGTTGGCCTGTCTTTCATTACTGTCCCCCAAGAGTATATTGCCTGTTTGTCATTTTGCCTATTTGTGCCCCCCCAAATCTTTTTTTAATTTAATGTTTTAAAATTTCAGAATATTACAGGGGTACAAATGTTATAGTTACATAAATTGCTTTGTATCATTTGAGTTAAAGTTCTAAGGGTGCCCATCCTCCAGACAGTGGACACCGTACTGTTAGGTGTGAATTTACCCATCCCCTCCTGCCCCCTCCCACCTACTTGATTTCCCATGAATGTTATTTCCATATATGCCCACAAGTGTTATCAATTAGCTCCAATTTAATGGTGAGTACACGTGGTGTTTGTTTTTCCATTCTTGTGACACTTCACTTAGGAGAATGGTCTCCAGTTCCATCCAGGTACCCCCAAATCTTAATACCACAGATACATAATGTATCTCTTAATGTACAGTGGCCCTTTGAAGGCCATGCACCATTGTCATAAGCTAGATTTTTTTCACCCCCTTGGGGGTCATACTGATCCTGTTGAGAATATATTAAATGTAGAATCAATAAAATAATAATATAAGAAACAATGGAAAATTCTAACATGGTATTTGCCAAACACTGTTCTAACCACTTTACCTACACAGTATTTACTCATTCAAGCCTTGTAATACCATATTATCCTCATTTGATAGATGAAGAAAGTGAGGCACAGAGAGGTCAGCCAACTTGCCCAAGGCTACACAGGAGGCACATAGCAGAGCTGTGAGTCATGCCCAAGTTCCACACCAAACCACTAGGCAATACTGCTTTCCCACACTGAACAGCTGCTCGTGTTTCCTCATCAAACACAAAAACCAGGCAAGATGCACCCAAAACTTGCAATAAGCACGAAACCACCCATGACGTGACAACTCCACCAGGTAACACATCACACATTAGCAAACTGGCCACTGAGCCGTGATGACACCCAAGCCAAGACAACCACAGGTGTGTGTGAGCATCTGGACGACAGTATGAGAAGAGACACACGTGTGACTGAATACTTAGCAGCACTGGTGCTCAGCTACAAGCTTTCTAACCAATACCACATTTACAAGAACTTCCAAGAGAGACAGAAGAGTGGCAAGGGACTTACGCGCCCCGACTTAGCCACCCCGGCGGTGCCAGTTCACATGCCGGTGGTCTCCAGTATGTTGAACTGTGGAATATTTAATCAGGCATGTTTTATTTTTGTTTCCCATTTTTAAATGTTGAGGATACAATTTTTTAAAAATAGTCAATTCCAACATTTGGGAAACCCCCTTACAGCAATGGACCCGCAGCAGAGAATCTGAAATTGCCAGGACTCCTGGGGCTGACTGAGAATGCCGCCCCAGCTCCTACCCTCCAACCTCCTGGTCCATGTCCCTGGGCCTCACACTCTTCTCCCACAAAACACCCCATGCCTTGTGCCAAACCAAGTCTGGGCGCTGGGATCCAGGCAGCACTAGTTTTGGTGGTTTTTTCCTAATTTTTTTTTAGGAGACAGGGTCTTGCCGTGTTGCCCAAGCTAGTTTAGAACTCCTAAGCTCGAGGGATCCTCCCATCTCAGCCTCCTGAGTAGCCGGGACCACAGGCATGTGCCACCATGCCCAGCAAGGCAGCACTAGTTGCTAAGCCCAGGCCTGAGAACTACAGTTCTAGTTCTAATTTTTACCTCCATTTTCAGATAGTAACCCCAACTCTGAGCAAGACCACATACATTGGTCCATGCCCCTCGGGTGCACCTGAAAATAGGCCACTTTTCTGTCCATACTCCCCACCACTCTTACAGAAGGGTGTTCTCTTAACTTTCCACCTGTGCATGTGTTCATTCTTGCTTTCTTCTCACTCCCTGATCTCTTATTTACTGAGTACCTACTATGTGCCAGCAACTGGGGAATACATACACAATCACGTACCATTTCTGGTGTTACAAAGAAGAGAGGGCCTTACTTAGAGTGGGGGCAGCAAGTAGAAATTGTCTAAGTGAGGAGTGAAGGAAACCATTCCAGGCAGGGCAAACCCTGAGGTTGAGACCGTGAGCTGGGGGAGTCTGGACAGTCCACAAGCACAAGCCAACACCGCCGGGGAGTGCAGGGGGCTGAGGAACAGGCTCGCTTCTCCTCCCCATCCAGGCAGGCAGCAGTAATCACTGTAGTCAGGGTTAGGGGCTGGGCAGTGGGGACCCTTTGCCGAGTTACCTAAAGCAAGGCAGGAACCCTTTCTCAGGCTTGGTTGCCCACCTGTAAATTAGGAATTTCATCACCTACCCCAGTCGGAGGTGGTTATTAAGTGCAGCCACTCTCTACAAGCTGTGGTCCATGACCTTCCCTACATATTGGAATCTCCTGGAGCTTTATGAAGTCCTGTTGCCTGGGACCTAGCCTGGGCACCCTGAATTGTCAAAGCTCCCCAGGTGATTCTAATGTGCATCTGGGGTGAGAATCACTGCCACAGAGCACCAGCAGAGCACTTGGCACAAGGTAAGTGCTCAAAAAAATATGAGCCAGATGCAGTGGCTCATGCCTGTAGTCCCACCTACTTAGGTGGCTGAGGCAGGAATTTGAATGTTCCTGATGCCACTGAACTATACACTTAAAAATGGTTAGGATGGTAAATTTTGTGTTCCATGTTTTACCACAATTTTTAAAACTTCACAAAACACTATTTACTTATATTCAAAATGTCCTTAAATGTCCATAGAATATAAAAACCAAAAAATTTAAAACTAAAAAAATTAAATTTATACTTTTCCATTTCTAAGAATCTAATCCAACAGAAATGCCCCACCTGTGTAAAGACATACATACACGCATGCTAGAGGGCATGTCGCAATAGGAAAAATTTGCATAAACAACCTAAAAGTTCGTTACCAGGGGAATTGTTGAATAAGTCAAGGTCCATCCTGGGAATATCACGCAACCATTAAGAAGAATGAGATCGTCTGTCTATGCAGGCTCAGAAGGCTCCAGTGAATAATATACTTATTCGGGACGACACTTGGCCCCCAGCAGCTGAACTGCCCTCCTGAATTTAGGAATCCCTGCCTGGGTATGAGTCCTGGTGGGAGGCGGAGTCCACCTCCCACTCTGGAGGCTGAAGATGCCAGCAACGTCACCAGTGCAGTGTCCTCGCCATTCTGGTTTGGTGACTACTGTGGCCGTGGTCTGGGCTGCTGCCTGGTTTCTGTAGTTTGAGTCCATCCGCAGCCTTCCCAGAGGGGCTGGGAACCACCCCAATGTCCTTTGAAGAAATCCCTTTTCTAGTTATCTCAGTTGATATCTATTGCTTGCAACTAAGAAGCCTACTGATACAGATATTCAGAGTAGGACTCTTTTTATAGTTTTTTAAGAAAGAAAATAGGCCCTTGCAACTGAGACTCCATAGCAACTGGGGTAGCTTTATGCTCCCACCACCCAAGGACTTGAGGGGGATTCAGCTCCAAATCTCACGCCAGGGGCTTCCTCCTCATTCTCCTGTGATAATCCACTCCTGGAGTGTCTATGTGATGGGACACACACTGCTGGTTGTTGTAACCACACAGGCGGTTTACCCCGGGCTCTAGGGCACCTAGGAGCACAAATTCTATGCAGTGCTCCTCGAGTCTGACTGGCCTTACTCATAGCATCCTGGTCGCACTCATAGGATCTTCTGATCATGCTTTGTGTCTCCCTGTCCATCCACCCTGCCTAATTCTCTTACAATTTCCATTCTCCAAGGCCCAACTTAGAGATAATTCTCCTGGAAGCCTCGGTTTCTCCTCTTCTCTTGGCTCAGGTAAAACCTCCTTAGTTCCAACATGGCAACGCCCCTGGAGTCTGTCCACATTATTTCCTGAAGGAAATCCCTCCTTTTTTAGTCAGAAGGCACCATGTTGAGGGGGCTTTTCTTACTCCATGTATTTCCCCTCCTCCCCTCGCCCCACTCACACGTCTTCATCCCTCCACTCCCGGGGGTTACCCTCCTGGGTTCCCCACACCCATCCTGCAGTCCCTCACCCATCTTGTCACACTGACCTCCCCCCTACCACACAGGGGCCCTAGCCACATGAGGGATTTTTTTAAAAAAACTTTGAAGTTTTGAAATGATTTTAGACTTACAGAAAAGTTGCAAGAATCGTAAAACGAACTCCCATATACCCTTTACCAACACACTCCAAATGTTGACATTTAATTACATTGCTTTATCCTTCTCTCTCTCCCCATATATATTTTTTCTCTGAACCATTTGAGGATCAGATTCACACACGATACCCCTTTACCTCTAAACGCTCCAGTGTGTATTTCCTAAAAAACACATTCTCTTACATTAGCAGTTTACCTAACCAGGAAATTACCATTGATATAAGACTATCATCCAATCCACAGACTTTATTTGAATGTTGCCAGTTCTCCTAGTAACGTCCTTTAGAGCAAGAAAAAAAGAAAAAGAAAAGGAAAAACTCATGGGCAGGATCCCAACCAGACTGAACACTGCACTTAGACTGTAGACCTTGTCTAAGACCTTGGCTCCCCATCTGTGGAAAGAGCCCTGGATGGAGAACTGTCACTATCCACCCAGACTGGAGAAGTTAGTTTCTCCTCTGGGATCCATCCTCCATCACCCATGAGAATAAAAGGACAGAGAAGCCTTGGGCACCTTAGCCTGAGTGCTCTACCTATGGAAGGTAAGCAGCCAGTGGGGTGACAATTGTTATACCTTTGGCTTCACAACCCTTGGCTTCTCCCAGGTATAGATACAATTCACTCAAACTGAAAAAATGAGAAGCTAATATTATTGAGTAACTGACTACTCAATTAGATCAGTCAGAGCTCTACATGGTTTATATGGTTTACATGCATCATCTCATTTAATACCTACTGTTTCCACTGGTAGCCCCATTTTGCAGATGAGACTGAAGGGTTGAGTAATTTGTTCAAGGTCTCTCCAGTGCTGAAATTTAAGATTAGAAATAAGGAGGGTAGGAAACACATGTTGTCATCTGCAAGACGACGAATCTTCTCTAAGCTGAAATAGGCCCCTTAGATAGAAGTAACCAGAAACACCAAACAGAGACCACTGCCCCCAGCCAACTGTGGCTGCACAAGGCCACAGAGCTGGGACACCCTGGCCCTATGCAGCACAAAGTCCCTAGGCAGAGGAGAAATGGATTCTGGGACCACAGTTGAAAACAAAACTACAACAAGTTCCTTGCTGCAAAACTACTTCTCTTGGTGACCTGGAGTTGAAGTTTTGTCCCCTCCCTATGAAGAGCTTTATCTATGGACCTGAATGTAGGAAGTTGGCCACATCCAATGAAGAAATCAACTTCTAAATGTACTAAATAGAATAGTTCAGAGCACACATTATGCATCAAATACTGACTACCCCAATGAGAGGTGCTATCCCATTTCATAGCCCAGGGAGTTGAGGCCGGGCAGGGTTTAGTAGCCTAGGCTGGGCTGAGCTGACACTGGACTGGAGTCTGTGAGACCTCACATAGCACCTGTGCCTAAGAAGCTGGTGGCACCAGATAGTTTGAACCCAATGTTGTATTAAGCAGATCCACATCCCTCCCTTAGCTGTGGAGCAAGTTAACTCTTTCCTTGGGAGGAAGGCTGTGCATTTATTCCAAGGAGTTTACGACCACCTCCCCAGGGCATGTGACAGGTGGGAAAGCTTTTCCCTACCTTTCACACAGATACTACCACCACTTGGCTGCTGGCAGCCTGGAAAGTGTTTCTATGTTGTGTATTATGTTTCCCCAACTAAAGTATAAAGCTCTTAAAGACTTCTTGAAGACGTCTACCATGGCACTAATACAGGTGTGTTCCCTTTTCTTCCTTTTTTCTTAACACTTAAAACTGAGGTAGAAATTATGAAGATAATTTGGTTCACTGCACCAGAGCAATGAATGCTCACAGCAGCCCTCGCCTCAGTTGCTAAGACAGCCTTAGCCCATTTCCACTGAAGCTCTGCCACTCACCTTGGGAAGCCGCTTAATATTTCTGAGCCTCAGGTATTGCATCTGTAAATGGGAATAATAATCCTTCCCACCTTAAAGTGCTTACAGCACTTATAACGCATACATATGTGTATGTAACAACTGAATCGCTTACATCAGATGAAGTATTATGTACAAAGTGCTTAGCCCAAAAAGTTCCCAATAAATAGAAGATTCTACTATTTCATCTGCTACTACTATGACTGCTGCTGCTGCGATCATCGAACACAATTCTGTAAAACTGGGGGACACAAAGGCTCCTTGGCATCTTGACCCGTTCTTTTCACTGCCCCATGTTCCCTGCATGGTCCTCAGGAGCCTGACTCGTAGCAGGGACACAAGCCAGAGCTGAGGGCCAGAGGTTTTGGGGGTGTTGCTGCCAAATGGTACAAGCCATAGAGAGTCAATTAAGTCCTTGCCCCCAACCCCGCACCTACCACCAACTGGTGCCAAATCAGCCCAAGGGACTGCCCCTTCCTGCAAACTGGCTTCCCAAGGCTGACCTCTGCAGAGGCCTGGGGTGCTCCTCAGAGAGCCCCTCAAATTCCAGATGCAGAGCCCTGGCCACCTAAAGGCCCTTCTCTGTAGCCACTTCCCACCTTGAAATGTCCTTCATCCCTCCAGAATGTCAAAGTCTACTGTCTTTGAAACATGAGGTGATCCCAGTCTTTTCAGTACATCGACCCTATCCCAATAGGCAGAGAATTCTGTGGCCTCTTCCAGGGACAGCAATCTACATCAGTGTGCCCTGGGGCTACACGGAAGGAGTAGCAACTTAGTTCACTCCTTCAATAAGCACTTACTGAGGGCCTCAGGTATGCAGGACTATCAAGATAAAACAGACAAGTCTCTACTCTTAAGCAGGGGACCAGAGGAGTGTACATAAAGATAAAAGCCAAAGGTCAGAGCCAAAGATAAGCTCTAGCAGGCCTGAGCCTGCTCATCCCCCCTGCTCACTGCAAGGTATCCCTACCCCTCTCTTTCCAGAGCCCCCCACTGCAATGAACGAACCCCAAATGGCTGTCCTGTGTCACCCCTCTCGGTTCACTCCCCAGCCCTGTGCTCCTGTGAACAATCGGGGCTCCTGGAGGCAGGCCGAGCGGGCGCATTCTCATGTGCAGGGCCCGCAGAGCCCCTCTCAGCTGATTGTGTCCGGGCGGCCGGGGGCTCGGAGGCGCATGAATGCCCCTGAATGGGCCCTTTCAGGCTGATGGACAGGAGCTGAAAGCTGCACACACACAAAAGCCACTGGGCAGCCAGGAGGGCTCCAGCCGGGGTTTGCCCACGGGAAGGGAGGCCATCCCACCACAAAGAGCAGTGTGAGGATTTCCCCACTTTGTCGATGGCATCCTCTGGCCGCCAACTGTACAGCGCGACACCCTCCCCCACGATGGTGGGAACAGCAGCAGAGGATGGCACTGCATGGAGAAGGCTGAGAGGGCTAGAGGAAGAAATTCAAATCCAACAAATAAATCAACAGAATACCCTTTTCTTTAATAGCAAGACGGGGATATCAGCCAAAGGCGCTGAAGGGCGCCTCCGTGTGCCCATCTTGTGCATTTTTTAGCTGCATTCCTGACACCCACGGTGACCTTTAAGGATTCTAGCTGACCTGAGATTGTTTAACATGTCACCAAGAAAAATGATCTTGAAGGGACATGGCCAATATTTAAATGAGGATTGGAGAGGCAGGGTCCCATTCTCGTGTCACTCACTTGGTATATTCCAGGAAAAAAAAATCCTAAAGTGACATCTGTATTTTTAAATAGGACCAGGAAGGGAAGAACCACCCACCTGGAATTCTTTTAACTGCTTCAGAGGGGGAAGGGCAGGCTCCACCAGTGAGAGGAGCAGAGAAGTCTATTTACACTGTTGCACACAAACACTTTAAGTTCACAGTCAGGTGGTAATTTGGAAAGGATGGCTCTCGGCTTTCAAGATCACATTACTTTAGAAACAACCCCCCAAAAAGATAATTAAAGATAGTTCCTCCTCATAATGCAACACTATAATGAGCAATTAAAATTAAATTAGCTTGTCATAATAAAAAAGATGGATTATGTCCTTAGGCTTCCCAACCCTGAGTTAGCAATTCATGGGGAGAAGTCTAGGACCAAGTAGCAGTATTACTAAAGAAATATTACACATTGAGGCCAATTTTGTGAATGGACCGGGATAATAGGGAGATACACACCCTGGCATAATTACTGCTTTTGTTTACATTTATTTTACTTTTTTTTTTTTTTTGAGACAGAATCTTGCTCTGTTGCCTGGTCTAGAGTGCCGTGGCATCAGCCTAGCTCACAGCAACCTCAAACTCCCGGGTTCAGGCAATCCTACTGCCTCAGCCTCCCAAGTAGCTGGGACTACAGGCGTGCACCACCATGCCTGTATTTATATATTTTTAGTTGTCCAGCCAATTTCTTTCTGTTTGTAGTAGAGACGGAGTCTCGCTCTTGCTCAGGCTGGTCTCGAACTCGAGCTCAAGCAATCCTCCCGCCTCGGTCTCCCAGAGTGCTAGGATTACAGGCGTGAGCCACAGCGCCTGGCCTATTTTACTTCTTAAATAATGGAATACATAAAACATATAAAAAAGGACAGAGAAAAAATAACAAATACCAATAAATCCACCATCCCAAATTCACAAATGTTAACATTTTGTCATATTTCCTTCAAGTCCAGGGTTTTTTTTTTTGTTTTTTTTTTTTGAGACAGAGTCTCACTCTCTTGCCTGGGGCGAGTGCCATGGCATCAGCCTAGCTCACAGCAACC
>RJWJ010021832.1:0-27469 GCA_004363605.1 Indri indri | reverse complement strand
GATAATGTCATGCACTTTTCTGTATTTTGACTCAACTAGAGTGTCAACTCATAATTCTAAACCGAATGAATAAAATACTTGATAAAAATTTTCCTGATGAAGTTCATAGCTAGCTATCAAAATAATCTTCTTTAGTATATTATTGAAAAATTATATCATTCATTATGAATATTCAGATGCTGTCATCATGTTATGGTGAGAACTTGGGACACCCTTGACCCAGAGTATATTGCTAGGTTATTTACCTCAGATGGTTCCTGAAGCAAACGTATAAATTAAAATTTCTGCAGATCAGAAAACTTTGCTCTAATTTATGTTTCTCACTCTATACTGATGAATATTTTAGCTGTATCTTGATACTTCAATGATACTTTGGTGGCTTATGCCTCTAATCCCAGCAGTTTGGAGAGGCAGAGGAGGGAGGACCACTTGAGGCCAAGAGGTTGAGACCATCTTTGGAAACATAGTGAGACCCCATCTCCCAAAAAAATGTAAAACTTAGCTGGATGTGGCGGTGTGCACCTGTAGTCCCACCTACTCAGGAGGCTGAGAAGGGAGGATCATGTGAGTGAGCCCAGAAATTTGAAGCTACAGTGAGCTATGACCGCGCCACCCCCGCACTCCAGCAGGGTGAAAGAGCAAGACCTTATCGCTAAAAAAAAGAAAAAATAAGTGAGTAAATTTGTAGGATTTTGACTTTTTTAAACCACTTGTACAAACATATCTAAAGAAATATTCTTAAGGGGGTTGTACATCTTAATTTTGACAGATATAGTAAAATTAAAATCTAAAACATATTTCAAATTAAACCCTCATTAATTGTTTTATTATAGTACATATTTTATGTTAACAGATGATGTCATTATACTTTTTAATCATTGTCAATTTCATGAGTAAGAATATCATGTTGCAATTTCTATTTGTGATTTTTTTATCCAACAAACATTTTTGGAGTGCTTATAATTCACCAGGCACCATTCTGGCAGTTGGGGACAGTGGTGAATAAAAGGCTAAAGTTCTCATGGAGCTTCTGGGAGCAGAAAACCAATAAACAAATACAATAAAATAGAATGGAGAACTAGAGGTAATTATGTTCTGCATAAATGCTCTAAAGGAAAAAAAATAATAAAGCAGTTTAAATGGATAGGAGGATGTGGTTTACTGCTGTTCAACAGGTCGAGAGGAACTTTCGTGAGTAGGTAATATTTAAGAAAAAATCTTAAAAACTTTGATTTTAAGATATATTTTAGTGACCACTCAGAATTTGCATTTCTTTAACCATGTTTAAAGCTTATTATATTTCAATATATTCATTCATGTTTCATTTTCTATAAAATGTTTATTTACAACATGTTCTATTTTAGTATATATTTTTATTACAAATTTTAATAATGACTTTTATCAAAAGTCAGGATTCCGTTTAAACAGTCTAAATGGCATATAAGAATCTTTATATATCAAGGTTTTCTCATATCCCTGCCACATTCTATCACATGTATTATACAAAAATAACATGAAACTTCTAACTCTATTCTTCTGTCAGTTTCTCTCCCTATGGAACACTCATACACATCCATTAAAACATAGCTCATTAATTTCCTCAGCTGTGAGGCCTTAATTTTCCAAGAAAGGAATGGCTCCTTTCTCCTCAGTGATCTCCCAGTACTTACCCTCATCTCAGTTATAGTATTTATCACCTTTATTGTAAGTATGTGCCCATTCTGTCTTAAACGCTCAATTGTGACCTCTTATCCATTTGATTCTCTCAATTTATCACAACGTCCAACCCTCAGTAGGTTTTAGATGAATATGTTCTAAGAGAATAGATAAGTGGCTGAATCAAATGTGGCTCTGGAAGACAGAGAGACAACAGCTAAAACATTCATTTGTGGGTTGCAAATCCATCGCTTTGTGTCTTTCACTCTTAAGAAACACACACACCCTAGTCAGATGTGGGGAGCTACTTTTAATCTTCCTCAATTTCCGCTGGACTTTTGCTTACTAAATAAAATCTAAGATTGTTCACATTTATCTAATTGTGTTGATATTAGCCAGCTATTACTAGGTCGGCTTTGTTTTTTCTCTGTATTTTAATTCCTTCCTCTCTGATGGTCTGGCATTAGCTACGAAGTTTGATTAGCACCATCACCCACCATCTTTTACATTGTTTCTGAATACTACAGTAAAAGGAAAAGAAGTTGGAAGAACTCCCTGAGGTTCTAACACATCATGATTATTGCCTATAAATTTCCCAATTATTTCATTGTTTGTGTCCTTGAGTTCTATCTAAGGATCATGTCCTTGATATGTTTTCAACCCAAGATGATAGGCTCACAGCGTAACAGTAATGAGAGTAGACATTGCTGATATTGCTTTCAAATATATTTGTAGGCCACTATCTTCCATAGTTATGTGCCCTGGAATCTAATTTTAGTCTCAACCAAAATGTTTATGTTTTGGACATGAAAGCATCAGATATTTTCAGCCATGTAAGAGTAGGAAAATTGGTCCTTTATGTTCCCAGGGAGTGCTTAAAAGTCCAGACACAGAAGAAATACCTGCCAGGCAAATGATATTGTCAAGAAATCTGTTTAGAAAACCACCCTACACTTTGTACATCATTATAAGCAACAACCTGTCACAAAAACACTTTTGGTCTATAAAGCTTTTCCACAGCTATTTGGTGATTAAATTATCAAGTGGACATAGCACACATGTGGGATAGAACATGACAGGGAATTCTAGAGGGATTGAAGCAGTAAGAGGCTCTAAAGTAATGTACTTTAGAGCAGTCGGTGAGATGGAGATCACAAAGCCAGACTAAGTGACTGGGATATTCAAAGGTCCAGGACCAAAGAGAGATTGATACCTAACTAACTTCTGTGACACTTATAATCAACCAACCACAGTTACAACTCACCAGATATCTGACCTTTTAATGATAAAACATGTAACCATCAATAAACCATCAAAGGGAGAGATTATATTGGTGAAAAGGGCAAACAATTCTTAGCTGGCACAATATCTTGCTGGGAATAGGTGAACACTTTGTGTAAAGCAGTCAAATGGACTGTCAATATTGTCATATTAGCTAAAAGGGGCACTAGGTCTCCAACTAATGTTCTTCCTAATATAATCTTTTGGAGGGGAAAGTGATATTCCCTGTTTTCAGAAATGTTGATATTAAGCCAAAAATATCTTATTGAGTCTTTAAGTTCAAACCTTTGAAAAGAGTGCATTGCAATTCATGTAGCAGACTAAATATCTCTCTCAGTCAGCCTGAATGTAAAATATTTGTTGAAATTTTTCAGAGACTCTTTTTGTGACAGGTGACCATCCACTTATTTTGCACCACCTCCAATTCTTCGGTTTTTGGAATGAATAATATATGCAAGGAAAGTTATGTGAATTTATTGAAATTTTCTGTGTGGAGAGTAAAGTCACTAAGGTAATATTAAGTAAGATGCCAATGGTGGCTGTGGATGTAAGTCAACTGCTTATTTATGTAGAAGGTTATTGCTAACAAAATTAATGGCAATAGCCACATAATTTATTATTTAACAATGATTGGGGATAGTGCTTGAGGCCAGAAATAAAGAAAAAAAATCTTATAAATTTTTATAAGGAAGGTTTGTGCACTTTTGTCTTAAGGTTTATCTTAATTTCTAAATGTATCAGATGTCAAATCATTAATTTATGTACTGTTCCATTTTAAGCAATCTTGTTTTCTGAAAATCCATATTGATAAAAAAATATCAATTTGTAGGTAAGAACTCATTTCAAAATGATCTGCTTATTTTAAAGAAGATTCTCCGTTGTATTATTGTCCTAAACACAAATTTTGTTGAGTTGAGGAGGCTGACGAATTTCAAGGTAATTGAATTGGGTAAAATATAGAGTGAGATTAAAAGCTTAATGGAAGGAAAGGACCAGAGCCACTGCATAGAGGAAAATGTAACAAGGTGTGCAGTATTCTAGGACAAGACATTTTGGGACTCGGAGACATGAAAGAATTAGTACAGTCTAAGCCATATATATATATATGTGTGTGTGTGTGTGTGTGTGTGTGTGTGTGTGTGTGTGTGTACACATGCATATATATGTGTATCTGTAAGTATTCTTTTTAAATCTTTGTTTTGGATTAAGTTTTAGATTTTTAAAGTAAACTCTAAGAGTTGAAAGCTCTGCCACATTTTACTCTATTTTTTTTCTGTCTTTCTCATTTGATTTATGTTATGGCTTTTACATTTAAAAAATAACAATGAATCACTAAAGTGGTTCAGAGATCACAGTGAAGCCCAGAACTGAAGATGTAGGAAATGCATTCATTACAGCTGACTTTAAGATATGGGTTTAGGAGAGCGGTAGAGAAAGAGAACATGAATTTCTTTATTGCCTTCAATTTCTTCCCTGACTCTAGCAAAGGGACAAAGAAAATGATTCAGGGCAAATTCTCAAAGAATAAATATGTTACATTGGCTGCAACTTCCTTTATGTTCAGATATTCTCAGGAGCCTGACTGTGGTCGGTAAAGAAGAAGTGAGTAGATGAGAGGTAGCTGCGGAATCCAAAATTAAAAATATTGGTTCCCAAATCACTTTTAAATATCATTCAATGTTTTGGAAGTTATTGTAAGGGCAACATTTTGGCACGTCAAAAGTTGATAGCAATGAGCTTCACTGGTATGTCGATGCTTCTTTTTTTTTTTTTTTTTTTTTTAATTTCAGGATACTATGAGGGTACAAACATTTTGGTTACATTTTATGTCTTTGCCTCACTCAAGCGAGGGTTAGAGGCATGCCCTTCCCCTCTGCAATGCTCACCATGTCCATTAGTTGTGGCTTTACCACCCCAACCCCCTAATCCCTGGAGAGTATTACTGCCATGTGAGCACCCAACAAGTCACAGCACCAAATTGCAATCATTTTGTTATCATGGAATAAAGGGACATTTGGAAAAGGAAGTGGACAAAAAAATGAAAACATATTTGCAGACATGCATTCATATTTGTTCCTGTGTGTCACTAAATATCCATCATTATATTCTTTTCATATATGAAAGAAACATAGTTTTTGAGAAATTTCGAAAACATTTTAGAAAATAAGTTGTTTGTATAACTGTTTGTATTTTGATGGGTTTCCTCAGAGAAAATCAAAGGAATGAATTTATTCGTGGCCATAAAACCCAGAGTATAATTTTGAAAAATATCCTAAACCTATACCACCAAAACTTCTCTGATAATTTCCTGTGATCAAACATCTGACGCTTCTGGAAAATAATGTTTCACAGAGCACACTTTTACTGAGACTTTACTTGAAGAATCACAAAGTCTAAAATAAAGCTATAAAAAAATGTAAGTTGAACAACAACAGCTGCTACATACCACGGACATTTAAAACAGGAATGCCTAGAAATGAGTCAGACAAGTCTTGATAATTGGAGCCAACATAAAAATAGTTACAGAGAGCAACAGTTTTCGTTTTCCCCAATTGTCAGAAGCACAGTATATGAGACACTGCAACAGAAGAATTAGTCCTGTTTGCTTTAATGACTACTTTATTTGAAATTTCTCTAATTATATTTTCAAAAATATCATTGAAAGCATTGAACAGGCATGTTCAGTAAAACATTTGTTTCTTTGTCCTACGTTCATATCTCACTTTCTTTCTGTTATAATATTTGCTGTGGTAGAAATTAGTGGACTTATAAAGAATACTTGTAATTATATTATCAAGGAAACGTGAAAAGCCATATTATGAAATTTATTTTGAACTCCAAAAAGAAGAAAAATATTCATCATCGGATTTCTAAACGTTTGTAGGTTAAATAGAAGTCAATGATTACAAATATTACCTTGTTGATAGATTAAAAAATTTATACTCATTTTGGGATAAAGGATGTTTAATAATCTGAGATAAACAAGTGGATATTTGAATGAGGGATATTTTCCTTGTGTCCACATAGAGAGTTAAGACTAACATTAAATTCATGTTCTTTCAAGAGATTTACATCATACAGAGCAGTTCCAGAATTTCTCCTTCTGTTATTATATCTAAGCAGGCACTATTGTCAGTTATTTGGAAGTATAAAACTTTTATTATATTTAAATAATTTTTAAAAAATTAAAAGCATGACTCCTATCAAATATAGCATAAAAGTATCAATACTGTCATTCAACACATTAACTAATGATGGAACCAGTAAGGTAAAGCTGGTTTAATGAAGAATTTGAGGAATAGAGATCTACATAGGCAATCAAAGAAATGCTGACGTAAATTTGCTAATGGATACAAAATTTTGTACTATTTTATAGGGCCCAAAATCTGTAACATTTCATTTATCTTTTCTAGCAGATAGAAATTTACAGATTAACATATAACTTCTTATTTGGGGGTTTAAAGAAATATCAAAAAGTGAGACCAAATTCAGGTATATTAGCCTGAATTACTAAGTACTTCTACATGATTCTGTTAAAAAAAAAAAAAAAAAAAAAGATATAGTATGCGGGACATGCGGTTATCCTCAGGCTTTGTTTCCATGCTTTGGATTTTTTTCCGTAATAATCTTGCCTAGTTATCTGGTGGATAGAAGTGGTCTTATAGGGAAAAGAATACATTTCTGTCCACTTTTAAAATCACCATCTGATCCTCACTAGGGTCACTGCATGGAATAGACAGCGAAATGGCACTTTTGAAATAGTCTCAAATATCTGTAGGCAACAGAATGCCATCAGATGTTTGCTAACTGATGGAAAAAGCACGTTTTCTCAGTTCCATAAAGAATCTTGCTAGACTCAAGAGATTTAAAAGGATTAGCAGAAAATTTAGCATATTTTTCTTCAATGGATTAGGTGATTAATGATTAAAACAGAAACCAGGAACAATGGTCTTTAAAATTTTGTGTTTATGATCCACTCTAAACTTTGTCACACAAACTTCTGAGTTTAATTTTTTTACAAAAAGTGTGTATACATCATGAGTTGTCCAAAATTAATCTACAAATAAAATGTTAGTGGTAAATCCAGAAAGTTTTGCTAAGGTACATCTTTTGAGGACTTCTTTTTTTTTTTTTTTTTTTTTTTTGAGACAAGGTCTTGCTCCGTTGCCCGGGGTAGAGTGCAGTGGTGGCATCATAGCTCACTGCAACCCTCAAACTCCTGGGCTCAAGCAATCTTCTTGCCTCAGCCTCCTGAGTAGCTGGGACTACAAGCATGTGCCACCACACCCGGCTAATTTTTCTAATTTTAGTAGAGACAGGGGTCTTTCTCTTGTTCAGGCTGGGTCTCCAACACCCGAACTCATGCAGTCAGCCTCCCAGAGTGCTAGGATTACAAGCGAGAGCCACTGCACCCTGCCTGAGGACTTCTTTTTTAAGTTCAGAATTTGAAAACTCAGTGATTAATTATATAGAGAGGTAACGAAAAAAATAGGCATAATTCTGAGGCTGGCTGGAGGAAATAGCATTAACAGAAGAGTTGTGTCCATTTTAGTTATGATATAAGCACCCCTAATATGAGTTCCTTATCAAAACTTTTCACTGATTGTTAAGCAATAGAAACAGCCATTTTAAACAAATAATATTAAATTTTATGTCCACATGACTATTCAGAAGTCAGTTAAGGAAATGTGTCCATTTTAATAAAATCTGGAGAACTTAATTAAATAATGCAAGCTTTATTTGTGAATCCTGTTCATCAACAGGAACTGTAATAGTGATAACATGTCAAATGACTATACATTTTTAAAGATGTGACATGGTAGACATAGTACAATAAACAGTCTAAATGTAATAACTTCTGAGATATTTGGTGGTAATTGGTAAAATCTAGAGTTCACAAAATCATCAAAATTTAATGTACAAAATTTCATTTGTAAAGTAAATTCAAAAATCAAAACAAAAAACTTCTAGAACAAGGCCTATGCTTATATATCATACTTAGTCTTGGTATCACAATAATAATTTAATATATACCAGATAGTGATATTTTTACCCCTAGGTTAACTGTAGGGTGACTAACTTTCTTGACATTTTTTCACTATAAACCAAGGAAAGGCCAATAACCAATGCAGAAAAGCATTTCACAGACGCTACAAAAAAAATAAAATAAAATAAAATAAATAAATCACTCCTTTCTTTTTCATTAAAGTTATCCTGAATAAACTTTAGAAAAATAAAATGATTCAGATATTTTCTTTTAGAAGACTATTTTCCTTTTAAATAAAGCATGTAGAGATTTGAAGAAAGCTAGTAATCACACACAATTCAGTTGGAACACCTGGATTGCTCATGGTCTAAATGGTAGGGGTGTTTTTGTGTTCATGGCATCTAAAGAGAGAATATTCATGCCATTAGAAATTCTGCTGCATAATGCCCTTTCAAAAATACAATTTTGAACTGGACATTTAGATTGATTTCTACACACAGGCTGCTTGCCTGTAGATGAATGTCTCTTGTTTAAATTTGTTCTAATGTTAAAAATGAAAAAAAAAAATGCAGCCACTGTCGGTATTTTGCTGCAAATCAGCTTCATAGTACAAAATTGAACTTTCAAAGCTTTTCCAAAGTAGAAAAGAATTATATGTGGTTTTTATTCCTATTTTGTTGGGTTCCCCCTCCCAGAAATTAAATGCTTATAATTTTTTACTTAACATATCTCAAAAAGTAGCAGTAGGAAGAAAACATTTTAACAGGAGTTTATGGGGAATAGGGATTAGAATAATAGTTATTTGTAAGTTAGAGTTTGATATTTCCTGAACTTAAGAAATTCCTTCTGGAGACGTATTCTAATACTCAAAATCATATTCAGTAAGGTTTCAAAGATTATACTTTATAATGATGAAATGACTTCGAAATTTCAGAACACTAAATGGTGAGTAGTGCATTATACACCTGTATGATCGTTTGTATGACAAAAGTATCAATAAAATTTGCTGTGCTTCCATTTGGTTGAACAGCTTTCAATAAATCATGTTAGTAAACAAGTGCATAAAAAATGAATGAGTCTTATCCTTATTTATTGACATTGCATGTCAGGTCTTTAATTTCGAAAACTAAATGTTAATTTTATTCTTTCAAACTATTCAAAAGGAATGATATTAATAATATATCTTATTAGAAGTTAGATAAGCACTGGAAAACCATTATTTTCTAATGATACAGAGCTGAAGGGATTAATCTCTGGCTCTCTCTGGTTATTGGGCCTATCTTTACTCTATTCATGCTCACTTCTTGCTTTTTTTTTCTGAATGATGTGCCAATAAATTTCTTTCTTCCAAAGCCTTTCCTTGGACAATTTAAAAGATACTGTCTTTTGAGGAGGGGGGCGGGTAAGGGCAACATACGTAACCTAAACATCTGTACCCCCATAATATGCTGAAATGAAAAATAAAATAAAATAAAAGATATTGTCTTAAATACTAGACATTTATTATATACCTTTGTCTTTCTCTCCTTACCTATTGTTGTCTCTTTAAAAGCGGAGTTTGGTCAAGATGAGCTTGAGAGAAAATAATAATAAAAAAGATAGATCATCTGAATGACAGCTTGAAAGATCTTAGCTCAGATTTCTAGTCCTATTTTTCCATAAGAACATCATCCGATATCCTAGCAATGATACAGTGCCTGTGC
The DNA here is from genome assembly GCA_004363605.1 of Indri indri. NCBI lineage: Eukaryota > Metazoa > Chordata > Mammalia > Primates > Indriidae > Indri > Indri indri. The sequence goes on along the minus strand of RJWJ010021832.1, from coordinate 17,842 downwards.
TTCCTGGGAAGGCGGCTCCTATGAGGGGAGATATCTGGAAGGCCAGATGACAAATATATCTAGCATTTATGAGTCCCCCCATCTTTGGAATGTGTCTGTGCTTTGGAATCAGTCAATGGGGATATGCAGAAAGTGGTGACATGCAATCCATTGTTTTATCAAAATCCCAAATCTTTTAATTTCTCAGCAAAAGCCAGAGTTTTAAAAATATATGCTATTCCATGATACTCTGATTTTTAGAGCTAAAGCTTATGAAAGTAGACAGGTGACATGTGTTGAATATGGGACAAAATTGTATAGGGTAATGGTTCCAGCTAAACAAAGAGAAATATGAAAAATCAGCCAGGCACGGTGGTTCACACCTGTAATCCTAGAACTCTGGGAGGTCGAGGCAGGTGGATTCCTTGAGGTTAGGAGTTCAAGACCAGCCTGAACAATAGCGAGACCTCATTTCTACTAAATATAGAAAAATTAGCCGGGCATGGTGGTGCGCGAGTAATCCCAGCTACTGGGGAGGCTGAGGCAGGAGGATCACCTAAGCCCAGGAGTTTGAGGTTGCTGTGAGCTATGATGACACCACTGCACTCTAGTCTGGCAACAGAATGAGATTGTCTAAAAAAAAAAAAAAAAAGAAAAAAGAAATATGAAAAACAAGAAATAAGAAATACGAAAATTGAAGAAGGAGGAGGAGGAAGAGAAGTAGGAAGAAGAAGGAGAAAGAGGAGGAAGAAGAAGGAGGAGGCAGAGGAGGGAAAAGGAAAGGAGGGAAGAACTACCAGGATGAAAAAAGTCGGGGCAATGAAATAGAAGAATCCTCATCTTAAAATTAAGCAAGTCCATATCAATTTTTTACTACTTTATAGGCATTAGTACAATAACAATGATAGTAAAGAGCTTATTTAAATCAAGTTATTATATAGCAAATAAATCTGTTTATATATACACATTAATTCTTTAAATTTCCTCAAATACCTTATGTGATATATTTACTACTATAATCACTGTTTTAAGCTGGAACCCGGAGTGTAGTAAGTTTAACTACCTTCCCTAGCTTGCATACCTAGTGATTGAGCCAAGGTTTGAACAGAGGTAGTGTAGCTCCCATGAACACAAGTTCTTAACCTGCATATGCTACCATCTCTATGTTGTAACACTTTGTAAAGCATTAGTCCTTAAATGTATTTAATAAAAGAAGAAAATGTTTCAATTAATATAGCTTTATAATATAGGTTGAAATCAGTGGGTGTGATGCCTCCAGTTTTGTTCTTCATCTTCAAAATTGCTGTGGCTTTTTTGGGATCTTTTGTGTATCCATACAAATTTTCAGATTTTTTTTTTTTATCGGTGAAAAATGCCACTGGAATTTCAATAGGGATTGCATTGAATCTGTAGATCACTTTGTGTAGTATAGACATTTTAGCAATAATAATTCTTTCAACCCACAAGCAAGCAGTAGTTTTTAATTTGTTTATGTCTTCCTCAGTTTCTTTCCTCAAAGTCTCATAGATTTCATTGTATAGATATTTCACCTCCTTGGTTAAATTTATTCCTACATGTTTTGTTCTTTTTCATACTATCATGAATGAGATTATTTTAATTTAATGTCAGATAATTCATTGTTAGTGTATAGAAATGCAACTGATTTTTGTATGTTGATTTTTTAATTTGCAACTTCACTGAGTGCTCATTAGTTCTAGCAGTTTACTGTATTACAAAGTTATAATAATAAAAACAATATAGCACAGCCATAAAGATAAACATAGATCAACGGAACAAAAGAAAGAGCACAAAAATAAACCTGCTCATACATGATCATTAATATTTGACAAAGACACCAAGAATACACAATGGGGAAATGAATATATCTGTTCAATAAAAGGCATCAGAAAACTGAATATGAACATGCAGAAGAATGAAAGTGGACCATTGTCTTATACCATATACAAAAATTAACTTAAAATGGATTAAACACTTAAATGTAAGGTCTGAAACCATATAACACTTAGAAGAAAAACATCTCGTTGACTTTGGTCTTGGCAATGATTTTTTTTTTTTTTTTGGATATGACACAAAAATATAGGCAAGAAAATAAAAAATAGACAAGTGAAACTATACCACATTAAAAATTTCTGCACAGCAAAGGATACAATCAACAAAATAAAAAGACAACCTATGGAATACGAGAAAATTATTAATGAACCATATTATCTGAAAAAGGAGTTAATGTACAAAGCATGTAAGAAATCCATGCAACTCAATAGAGAAAAACAAAATAGCCTGATTAAAAATGGGCAAAAGGCCTAAAATACAGATTTTTCCTAAGAAGACATACAAATTTATAATTTTTTTTAAATTTCAGAATATTGTGGGGAGTATAAGCATTTTGATTATATATAATGTCTTTGCCTCACCCAAGCCAGGGCTACAAGCATGCCCTTCCCCCATACTGTGTGCTCTGCATCCATTAGTTGTGAATTTACCCATCCCCACCACCCCTCTCCCACCTGACTGGCACCCAGTGAACATTACTTCCATGTGAGCCCCTTAGTGTTGATCAGTTGGTACCAATTTGATGGTGAGTACATGTGGTGCTTTTTTTTTCATTCTTGTGATACTTCATTTTGAAGGATGGGCTCAATCTCTATCCAGGATAATATAAGAGGTGCTAATTCACCATTGTTTTTTGTAGTTAAGTAGAACTCCATAGTATACATATACCACATTTTATTAATCCAGTAATGTATTGATGAACATTTGGGTGGTTTCCACATCTTTGCACTTGTGAATTGTGCTCTCATAAACATTCGAGTGCAGATGTCTTTTTTTCCTTTGGGTGGATGTCTAGTAGTGGGATTGCTGGATCAAATGATATTTCTATTTTTAGCTAAAAGAGGAGATTTTAATCGTTCCTCTCTCTCTCTCTCTCACACACACACATACACACAATAGTAACTAGGGGGTGCGGATACTGTGTTCATTAAATTGACTAGTTATCAGTACACAATGTATACATATATCAAATCATCATGTTGCATGCCTTGAACACAATTTTTATCAATTAAATATTAAAAATTGTAAAAAAATAAAAAGAATAATGAAAATGCAAACAATATAAATTGCTTAAAAGGTTACATGTAAATTATATTAAGACAAAATAATAGCCTAGATAAGTTGACTATCCTGGGTTGTGACTTAAATTGATTATGTTTAACACAGATCTTTGAATTTCCCTTTTAGTGAATTTCTTGCATTTAACAATTTAAAAACCCTTATCCCAGAAGCTACTTTCTTGTTATTATTTTATAGATGTCATTTCTCTTTTAAAGATACATCATTAAAATATGCAGTTTTATTACAAAATACATAGATATTAAATAAAATTTGAAAAATTCAAAAACAAAGAAAGAAGAAAAAAGAACCAACGATGATGCACGTCAGGGACTTTAATAACAACGTCATTTATTTTCTCATTTAAGATACCTCAAACTGATACATTTTATATATCATTTGATTGTAGGTAAAATAAACTTCATAAATCTTACAGATATAAAATCCAAGGAGCACTGTTGTCAAATGACTTTAAAGGGACACTTGGGCATTAAATATTTGAATCAAATATTGACTTCAAAACCCCTGCCATTCATAACATTTTATTTGTACAAGTTTCAAGTACCGTTAAATGTTGTCTGTGCATACTGAGAATGTTATGCTGTTATTAACAAATGTTACTTTAACACTTAATAGACTTTAGAATGGTTTTAGATCTATCTTATTATAAACACCTTACATTAGAATGGTATACTTGTTATAACTAATGAAAAATATTGATGCATTATTATTAACTCAAATGAATCTTCAAATTTCCTTAGTGTTTACCTAACTTCCTTTTTCTATTCCAGAACCCATTCAGAATACCCCATGACATTTAGTTGTCACATCTCCATAGGATCCTTATAGCTGTGACACTGGTCTCAGATTTTCCTTGCTTTTGATGACCTCAGCAGATTGAATGACTACTGGCCAGTTATCTTGGAAGATGTTTCCCTATTAAAATGTTTCTGATGTTTTCACCTTGTTTATACAGGGATTATGGGTTATTGGAGGAAGGCTAGAGATAATGTGCCCCGGGATATACAGTATCAACATGATTTATTATTGTGTATGTTAATTTGATCACCTGTCTGGGATAATGTATGTCAGGGTTAGCCACTGTAAAGTCAACCATTTTTTCCTTAATCACCTTCCATACTATAATCTTTGAAAGTAAGTCAATATACTCAGTCTACACTTACACAGCAGGGAATTATGTTCCCTACCCTAAAGAGTAGAGTATTGACCTAACTTATTTGGAATTCCTCTGCACAAGATACTTGTCTCTTCTCTCCATGAATTAACTTATTCAAAATTTATTTATATCAGTATGGGCTCATGTATATTTGTTTTATATTTGGGTTATAATCCAACACTACTTTACTTTGGCTTTCAAATTGTTCCACCTTTGGCCACCGAGAGGCTTTATGGTTGGCTTCTATGTCTCTTTGTCATGATACAATGGACATATGTCATTGCTGTTATTTTATCCTGTTGGGAAACTAGGCACTTTGTTAGGGTTTCTTCTGGCTGAGCCTGGTAATTAAATCGACATATGCTACGGTTAGAATATGGTTTGTCTTCTCCAAAACTCATGTTGAAATTTGATTGCCATTGTGGTGTTGTTGGAAGGTGGGGCCTTTAAGAGGTGATTAGGTAATTAAAGAGGGATTAATGTATTTTTCAAGGGAGTAGGTTAACGCTCCTAAAAGTAGGTTAGTAATTGCAAGAGCAGATTGTTCTAAAAGCAAGTTCTGCTTTCTCAGTTCTTTCTACTCCACACATGCTTGCATGTTTTTCCCCTTTACTACCATGGCATGATGCAGCATGAGGCCCTCACCAGATGCAGCTACCCGATCTTGAACTTTCCAGCCTTCAGAATCAAGAACGAGATAAATTTATTTTCTTTAAGCTACCCAGTCTCAGATATTCTGTTATAGCAACCAAAAATGGATTAAGACAACATAAGGCAGATCAACAGAAAAAAAGCATACAATTTTATCTAACACAAGTTTTACGTGGCACAGGAGCCTCCATAAAGAAATGTAGTCCCGAAGAAGTTAGAGTCTATTACTTATGTGCTGAATTAGACAAAGTAATAAGTTATAAAGAAGTAACTAAATAAATCATGTGGGTGTGTGGGGGGCGTGGGGAATCTAACAAGGTCTGTACAGAATTCTCTCATTCTTGACTATTCTTCCTTGAAAGTAAGGATGTTGTCTTTCCTTCATGTATAGGGAGAGTGTCTTTCACACAAGAATTTCTCCTGCTTTTAGGACACAGAAAAGAGGTCAGAGTGATCTTTATGCACCTGCTATTTTTTCAAGTTCCTTTAATTTATAATAGTCACTATGCCGGTGTGGTTTATTTTTAACTCCTTCAAGCACTTTCATACCTTCTGGCACTACAAGATGTTCCAGACTCATCTTGTATATTTTATGCTCCAGTCCTAGAATTAGCCATTTCTCCAAGGAGCCCTGGTTCTATTATTAGAGCATAATATTAGAAACAAAGACGTGGGTGTTAGATGTGCTCATTGCTACTGGTATGTCCTTGTTTCCAGGCCTTCTTAACTGACAGAGCAAGGAAACATACATGTATGCTAACTTTTGTGTATACATATATCTGTACAAACTTCTATGTATGAACACCTGTATCTATATTAAGCTAAACATAAATGCATACTAATGTTTCCAACTCGAGTCCATTAACATGTGGATCTTTCTAGCCTCCTCGCATTGCTTATCTATAACTTTTCACTTCAATAAGGAGAAATCTAGCTCCCACCATCTGCCATCTATTTATGTAAATGATGAATACCAATATGCGTGTATAGCAGTATTGTAATTGTTAACCCATATACTCTGGGAAACAACTTTATAACCTAGATTAATGTGCTTATGTGCAGTTCCTTTCACCTTCAGTCTTACAACCTCCACTGATTTACAGAGTTAATTAGATCAAAACCTTTTCCTACTACCCACGTAGGTGAAGTAGTTTAATACATTTATAATATGATTAGATTCTTTTGTCATAGTCTGCATTCCATCCCTGGATCTTCAAACTGCTAAATGATGTTTTTGAATATGTATACGCTAAGGTTCACTCTTTTTGCTGCAAATTCTATGGGTTTGGTAAATACATAATGTCATACACATGACATTACAGCATCATTACAGAATGCTTTGCACTGCCCTAGAGAGTCTCCTGTGTTTCATCTTTTTAATCCTCCTTCCGTCTCCCAAACCTATGGCAATAACAGAGATTGACCTATAGTTTTGCCTTTTCTGGAATGTCACATAATTACAATCCTACAGTATGTAGCCTTTTCAACTCAGCTTCTTTCACATACCAGTAGGTACTTTGGGTTTAGATTAAGATATTTTGGTATTTATCCTGCTTGGTGTTCTCTGTGCTTCCTGGATCTGTGATTTGGTATTTATCATTAATTATGGAAAATCCTCATCTCTTGTTATTTCAAATATTTCTTCTGCTATATTCTCTTACTTTTTCTTTGGACAATCCAATTCCATGTATGTTACATCTTTTGAAATTATTCCAGAGTGCTTGGATGACTTGTTCTGTTTTGCATACCTTTTCTCTTTTCATTTTATTATGGGATGTTTCTGTTGACATATTCAGGCTCACTGAAACTTTCTTTGGCCAATCTACTATTGAGCCCATCAAAGGCATTCTTTATTTCTGTTGTGATCTTTTAACTTTCAGTATTTTCTTTTGATTCTTAGAGTTTCCATCTCTTTTCTTGCATAATCCATGTGATTTTCTATGCTGTAAACTTTGCCTGTTAGAGCTCTTAATGCATTAATAGTACCTATTTTAAATTTCCTGCCCGATAATTCTAAAATCAGTGATCTGTGTCATATCTAAATCTGGGTCTGATACTTGCTGTGTCTCTTCAGACCATTATTTTGCTTACTTTTTAGCACTTGTAATTTTTGTTGAATAGCAGACATGATATGTTGTGTAAGAGGAATTGAGTGAGGTTTTATGTAACTGTTCTCAGAGTTGGGTTGTGCCTAATGTTTTGTATAACGCTAGGTACCAGAGGCTTCTGATTTCTCCTTCATCCTTGTTTTTGTCTTCTTAAATTGAGTCTATTTCCTGCAGCTTTTTCAGCTATTACGATCCTAGAGTCCTGTTGCAGTGGTGGTAATGTGTGAGTGAGGTAAAACATTGAGTGTCCTATAATAAAGTCTCGATTTCTTAGTTGGTCTGTGTAATTGGGCTGCAACCTTTATATGAGTTTCTTAGCTTTTTCCTCCTCTACTTAGGTGAAAAAGTAAAGCTATAAGGGTTTAGAATTGGGTAAAAGCATTTCTTCTTAGGTGGAATAAGCCTTTGGTAAAGTCTTTTTCCCAAGAGAAAAGGCACCTTTGTTATGGAGAATTTTCTGGGTGTATTTTAAAATAGTTGTTTCACCCTTTCCCTGCCAGAGCTTTGGGGGAAATTTTCTTGGCTCGTAACCATGACATCCTGTTGGGTTTCTGTATATAAAACCCACAAAAATGTGGGGAGCTCCTTAAGATGGCAACCCCCTGCAGATTCTCACTGTCATTCTAATTCATGCTCCATCTCCAGCAATTGATTCAAAGGCCCACTTCAGTGTTCCTGCCATTGTATGTCTCCATCGGTTCCTGCTCCATGTAAGCAGTTCTGTGCTGTAATTCTCTATACTAACCTGTTATATCTAATTTTGGGATGGTGGTTTCCAGTGTGACCTCAATTTGCTGAAGGGTTCAAGAAAAACTATTCATTTTCAGTTTGTTTTGCATTTTTCTTGTTGTAAGAAAAGAGATTTTCTAACTTTTTGTTTAACAGTGCTAAAATGGAAATCCTCACAAATGTTTCCCCCCACCACCCCCCATTGGCTGAAAGAAATAATTAGGACATTTTTTTCAGACTCTTTGCTAAAGACTTAGGGGAAGATACCATGACCCTCTATGTCTATACTGTTAATATCCTTTCTAAGAAAAGAAAAACAAAAGATTGTCTGCAAGAGACTGTGTATTAAAGGAAGTTCCCAACTTGTGGATCCTTCCACCATAGTTCTCCTAAGCCACACTGCCGGCACTATTTTATAACATCCAGCATTATTTTATACCACTTGCTTTCTAATAATAATCTTTGCACAAAACAAAGACTTACAATTCCTTGAGCATGCTGTGAATTTCAATTATTGTACTTCTTTGATCATGATTGTTCAATACAGCATGATCTACCAATAAAAACAAATAGGCCAAGCATGGTGGCTCAGGCCTGCAGTGCCAACACTTTGGGAGGAGGAGACAAGAGGATCACTTGAGGCCAGGAATTCAAGACCAGCCTGGACAACCCAGTGAGACCCTGCCTATATAAAAAATTTTAAAAATTAGCAGGATATGGTAACATGTGCCTGTAGTCCTAGCTACTCTTGAGGCTTAGGTGGGAGGATCGCTTGAGCCCAGGAGTTCAAGGCTGCAATAAGTTATGATCATTCCACTGCACTCCAACCTAGGCAACAGCACAAGACCTTGTCTTTAAAAAAATAAATGAGTAAATAAATATAGAAAGAGTGATTGAACACTGAAGAAATTTAGATAATTCTGAGTTATTTGGAGTGGGAGTTATTGCTTAGGTAAAGTTCTTCTTTTTGCCTCCCCAATTCTAGAATATAACACCTACTCTTTATGCTTTTCACAATGCATGTGCAATTTTATGCTCCTTTATTCCCTAGACATCTAGAGAGTGAGAGATTTTAGTCTGAGGCCCTAATTATCCCTTAGGTACTTCAATCTATTTTACCTTAAAAACAATTTTACAATTAGCTACTGTATCAGTCAGGTTATGCCAAAGTAACACCTGTCATCTAAGTGCTTTATAAGAACTGAGGTCTATTATTGTTCCCTAATAAGGGTCTAGTCTGTGCTGCCTAAGAATGTTGTTTATACATCTTCATCATCCTCACTCCAGGGACCCTGGTGGACAGAGTAGCCACTAGTTAGAATATTGTGGTGACTAAGGCAGAAAAAAAGAAAGCAAGAAGAAGTACACACTGGCTCTAAAGGATTCTTGTTAAAAGTAACAAATATCTCTTTGGTTCACCTTCAGATTTAGGTAAGAACACTCACATGGCAACCTACTTTGCAACAGAATAGTGAAGGAGGGAAATCAAACATTCTCAAAAAGTAATATAATCTAAAATGGATTAATAAAAATTCAGCAGAAAAATTCATGCATGCTTTTTGTAATAAAGGTAAACCGAATGAATGATTTCCTCAAGAGATTGTTTCTACATCAAAGGCAAATAAATGCAAATGTTCGTATTAAAAAAGGCACCACACCTGGCTCTCAAATGAGATTCTGTCACTTCTCTTTAATAGCAGGTGAATGCCAAAATTGGCAGCTTTTTATTTTGCAAATCACATAATGTTTTGGAAAGTTACATTCATATTGTATGAAAGATAATAATGGTTTCTGATTTTGAAAAAAGACCCTGATTCCTATTGGGATAAAAAGTAGGTTGCAGAAAAAGAAAGTTTTGCAGTCTTTAACAAGTTACCCTATGCAGGGCCAAATCAATGCAGATATTAACATTACATTTCCTTTTACATCTGATTTATCATAGCTATAAACCTCACTTAAAATACAGAACTATTTGTATTTGCACATAAACCAGCAAAAAAACAAACATCAGAAATATAAGTCTTAATTTTCAGGCTTCGGTGCTTTTTTGTTATTAAACAAAAGTTTCTTAAATTTGTTACACAAGAAAGATAGCTGTTGCGGAAAGAGGGACAACATATTTGTGGGTCTGAATGCTAAGACCTATTTTGCTTATCAAGGCAATCTGAATCATCACCTCATTGCCTTATCTCCAGTATCTTCCTGTCTTTATTCCTTTCTCATCCACCTTTATAGAGAACATAAGAAAACCTATTATGTGCCATACTTGTTTTACAAGTATGCAGTGGTTGGGTCCTTTGCCAAATCTAGGTATAGCAGTCCTGACTTCACTGTTCTTGCCAACTGCATGCTCTGTACAACATATCTATACCTTTCCAAATCAGTCCTCATTAAGTCTCAGCACAATTGCCTCTAAGCCAAATGGCTATGATCACTGCAGACAGTCTATTTCTTTGCTCATGTTATGAAAACCATATTCCCATTAAGCCCATCAAAATTTTTGAAATTTCCATCACCAGATTTGTTTGGATAAAAAAAAAATCATTTTCCTATTTCTGTTTTTAAAATGAAAAAAACCTTATGTGCTAATATGTGGCTATGTTAGGACCTACTAGCTCCTTATCATGAAGAAAGTTAATGGTTGATAAACAGGCAATAGAACGGAAACATCCAGCCATCTTCCCAGAACTGAGAACCACTAGCTAATCTTTGACTTATCCTGAATGCCGTATTTTTATTTCTTTTCCCCCTGTTTCATGGATACCTTAAGTGACTGTAAGATGTCGTCTTTGCTAACTACCAAAAACCAGGACCAGTCCCATTTTCAGACTGAGCTGTTAGCAGTAAATAAAGAATTTTATTGCTGTTTTTCCTCCCTATTTTATAGAGGTCTTATTGTAGAATTAGTAAGATCAGACTATCCATTTATCTCTCTGTCAATTGCTATAATTCATATCTTTCAAATGCTACAAAATTCTTAAGTCCTCGAATGTTCTTAATTAACTTTATCTGAAAAACATGGAAATTATTTTTGACTAAACTTGTTACCTACAATCATGATACATTGAGAAAGAATGTAATTCAGTGCTTTTCGTAGCGACTTTGGTACCTTTAAGTCAAAGATAAGTCAAAGATTTCTAGGAGTTTATAATTGTATTGATTACAGACAAAGTGCTCTGAGAAGTCTATGAAGAAAATGGTATTTTAGTCCTGGTGTCTGTTACCTCTGGCTCTAACACATACAACATCCTCTGTTATATATTTCAGCTTTATCCTCCCTTGGTTGCCTTTGCTTAAGAAAATAGATTCCCTTTCCTATGGCTTGCTGAATCGTTCAGCTACGTAATATTCATCTGCCACTTTGGTAACTGCCTGCATGATAAAAACTTTAAATTTAGATGGAGGGTGGGGTATGTGGTAATTGTTGCAGCCTTCATTGAAGTCTGGGGAATTCCCATTGGATAACCTGATAAAAGAAATGAATAGAGGAAAACCAAAAGGCAAGATGGGTATTTAACAAGCCCATTTGAACTTTATTTTCTAAGTAATGATGTTGTTGCTGATGACAGTCAAAAAAAAAAAAAAAACCCTCTTATTAAGTTTGGTAAACACATATGAGAAAACTTTTATATTTCCCATAAGGAAATGAGACATTGTGTTTGTAAAATCAAAGTTATAATACGTTGTAATGAACTATTACACAGGTGTGGTTCCTTATGAAAACAAAATTATTATTATGGGCAAACAGCTGGGTGCATTCTGACTTGGTTCATTGTTTTCCTCTAAGAGATGTTTTCAGGAATAAAGGGAAAACGACAATGATTTCGTTTTTCTTTTAGCATCCTGCTGTGGCTTTTCAAAACAACACTATGGCATTTGAAACATACACTGCAATGAATACTTTGGCTAAAATAAAATTCATTGAGCTAGAGAATGAGCTTGACTATATCAATTAGTAAAAATAATTTTAAAAAATACTTATCACCTTTTGAATAATAATAAATAAAATAATGCCACCTTGTCCAAAACCAAATTATTTTGCCAAACTCAGATGGGAATACAAGGCTGTATTTTACCAAATTATTTTTGAAGGCAAAATGACAAATTTAATTTAATTCTCCAATATGGTTTTGTGACAAAATGGAAATTCTGATTTTTATGAGTAACTTCATAGATGTCATGGACTGAACTGTATCCCTTCAAAATTTATATGTTGAATCCCTTGTCCCCATGTGCTTCTATTCAATATAAGGCCTTTTAGGAGGTAAGTAAGGTTAAATGAGGTCTTAAGTGTAGGAACATAATCTGATAGGATTGATGTCCTTATAAGACCACCAGCCTGTGGTACGTAGAGTTCCCCCTCTCTCTATGCACATGCACCAAAGAAAGGGCGTTTGAAAACGCAGAGAGAAGGCAGCTGTCTGCAAGCCAGACAGAGAGCCCTCACCAGAAATCAGACCATTCTGGCACCCTGATCTTGGACTTCCAGCCTCCAGGATTGTGAAAAAAAAAGGAAATTTTAATTGTTTAGTCTTCCCAGTCTGTGATATTTTGCTAAGGCAGCCTGAGTTGACTAAATACAGTGGGATTAATTGAGGTTTATGGGTTAATTGACATACTTCACTTATTCAAAATCTCAACCATGTTTGTGGATGGACCCATGAAAAATCCCATTATGTTATTTTGCCTAGGGTTTAAAAACATCCTGAGCTGCCAAACAAAGGGAAACCTTCTTTTGATGTTTAATGAATATGTCATCACTGGGAAGTATGTCTTGCGTTTCCTTGCCTTATACGTACTTCTGTTGCGGGTGAGGTGAACTAGAATTTCCTATTTGTGGATAGTTCCAATCTGATATGTGGTAGAATCTGGTGGTGGGAGTGGGTACCACAGTTAAATTTCAGCTAGGGAGGCCCTTCTGGGAGGTAGTCCTCTTGCTTTAGAGCAGAATTTCTCAGATTTGAATGTGAATACAAATCATCTGGCAATCTTGTTAGAGCTCATCTGAAATTGTACACTGTGTCAAACTCTCAGGGGAAGCTGATGTGCCTGCTCTGGGGAGCACATTTGAAGAGAAAGAATTGAGAGTGCCCTAAATGTCACAAATAGTGAAACACAAGGCATGTTTCCCCCTGGAAAACCAGAAGAGTTGCTTTTATTTAAAGTCATGTACCTTAAATTACCCAAAATGGAGGTCCCCAAAGTAGAGGTTTAGACAGACCAGCTTCCTCAGATAATGCACTTTCTATTCTTTGATTTGGGTGATATAGATGTGGGAAGTGCTTAAAACTGCCTAGAAATGCTCGATCATTAAAGAAAAACCTGGAGTACGACTCAGTCATAAAAACACGATGAACTCATATCTTGTACTACCCTGGATGGAGCTGGAGCCCATTCTTCTAAACGAAGTATCGCAAGAATGGAAAAACAAGCACCACATGTACTCACCATTAAACTGGCACTAATTAATCAACACATGTGCACATATGGAAGTAACATTCTTAGGGTGTCAGGAAGGTGGGAGGGAGAAGGACGGGATGGGTAAATTCACACCTAATGGGTAGGGTGCACGATGTCTGGGGGATGGGCATGTTTGTAGCTCTGACTTTGGTGGTGTGAAGGCAATATATGTAATCAAAGTGTTTTTACCCTCATAATATTCTGAAATTTAAAAAAAAGGATAATAGCAAGTTCAATACATTGGTTAAGTGAAATAAATAAATATTTTTAAAAGACAATAACAAGGTCATATTTCTACTTAACATGATACAACTGGTCTCTATACAACAAACAATACAGCATCCATTTCCCTAGAAGAGGATACAAAGTCCTCGGGTGATTTTTTACTCTTGTCTTTGATATTCTATAACTTAAAAACCATGTTGTAAATCTAAGAATGCTTATGTTACATAAGGGGATAAGAGAAGGAAGAAAATAAATATATTATGCACACACATACACACGCAAACTTATTCATAACAAAATAAGGAAGAATAACTCATAGTTGTCCTGCCTGAATTGAATTGTTCAGTTTTTCCTTTACTTTAGCCACAGAGCATGGTAATACTTAGAGATGCCCTAAGTGATGCTGAGCACTCTTCCTTACTTTCATGGTGGAGAGGCAGTCCAATTTCTTCCTGGTAGTCAGGATCAGGCACTCCAGCCAGCATGCTAACTCTCTTCTTTGACTGTTGATTCAGAGCCACGAGGAACCCAAAGTGGTCAGGTAGCAGTTTTAACTTCCACCCAAATAGAATTACCATTGTGTCTCCTCGGAGAAGCATTCTCCCTTTGGAACTAAGACCTATTGGGCAGCAGATCATAATATTGTGGGAACAAGAAGCAAGCATTTTACCAGTTTGTCACTAGAGGTGATAGTGAGGGGTACCACTCCTATTTTCACCCCTTGATTCCTAGACTCATGAATTCTCAATATTGGAGAAACAGTACCAGTCTTTAGACACTGAACTCAGAACATATATTGTCTCCTAGAAAAACTTACCCCAGCCCGGCAAGGTATTGACCCACCTTGTTGGTGCTGTGACTGAGTTTTCAAAAGGTCATTCCACTATTCTATCAAGTCAGCTTCTTCAGAAGGGTGGGGAACAGGGTAAGACCAGTGGATTCTGTGAGCATGGGATCACTGTTGAATTTCCTATGCCATGAAGTGAGGAACTTGATCACAGACAACTGGTATGGAATACCATGACACTGGATAAGGCAATCTATAAGTCCATGGATGATAGTTTTGGCAAGAACATTAGGTACAGGAAAAGCAAATCTGTATCTAGAGAAAGTGTATATTGTAGTAAGAACAAAATGCTGCTCCTTCAATGGCAGGGGCCATCCAGTGTAATCAACCTGCCACCAAGTAGCTGGTTGATCAACTTGAAAATGTCAGGGACATAAGCTCCCACCCACCTCATGAGTAGTGACGGGGCATGCACTATCTTTTGCAGAGAATAACAGCAAATCTAAAATGCATTAAATTAAACCCCCAGAATATGTGCCTTTGGTCACTGACAATTAAATCATCTTCTGTTTTGGGGTGAATCAGCCAGAGAAAGCTGCTGTCCTGAGGACAATTTTTTTATAAAATTCTTAAAATTGCCAGCACTTAATTTTGCTACATACAGAAGGTATTCAATGAATACCTGAAATACTTAGATAATGCAACAGGCAATTAATGATTTGATCTTGTAGAAATTTACCTTAAAATTCTAAGAAATATATTCAAAACCCCCTACTACTTGATTTATCAGCTTTAAAGCTTATCTGCCGAAGAGACACTTCGTGCTCATCATGTACAATAGTGATAGTGCTTCTCACCCTTTCTCCTTCTGCTGCTTCTTGCCAATTTCTGTTACTTCTTTCTTTGTTCTTCAGAAGGATGTACTCTTTCATCAATATCTTTTTATTTCTTATTAACAAAAGTATCACAAGCCATGAGTGTATTCCAAAAATGCACTTTCTTATATTATGTAACTAATCATCCATGAAATAACATTCTGATTATTTATAAAATAACATTTTACTACTATGAATATAAGTCTACAAAAAATCTGCTTATGGGATTCAACTGCTCAAAATATGTGTTACATTGTCAATATAACAAATGAATTAAATACAATGAGTATAATGAATGGAAGAGAAAATGAGCTTGAAAACAATCGTACTAGCCAGTAGAGGAATTTCAAATAAAGGAGTCTTGACCTGAATAAAAAAGTGAGGGTATTTAAAATACTTAGAGTATTCTCTGAAAATTTTTTTCAAATTGCATTTCAAAATATTGGGAAATTTTTCAGGTTTAGAGACAAAAGTTTACATTTTTATCTTAAGAAAAATTAGTCATTTTCTCTAACTTTTTAAATTAAGATGCTGACAAAAACTTCTCAGGGTAGATGTAAAAATGTTATTTGGTCTGTTGGTAGGATTCTTGCTTTGATTGCAAAGGCGCAAATAAAATCTTGAATGAGTCCACCGTTCAACTATTTCATATGCAGAGAGTTAGGGAAATATGTTACAGTGTGGGCTGTAGAGTCAGCTGCCTGCATTTAAATTCTAGCTCTGGTGTTTACCAAAAATATAATTGGTGAAAACTACTTAAACCTCTCTAAGCTTGAATTTATTCCCATGTAAAACTGAAACAATATTTAAATAGGCTAGTTCTGAAGATTAAATATAATAATAAGTGGAAATGCTTAATATAACCTTGAAAAACAGAAAGCACACAAAAATGTTAGCCACTATTACAACTTTTTTAATTAAAAAATTACTTTAAAAAAGAAAAAAATAGGGGCTTCAAAGAAGTTAATTGAATGGGCCAGTTTCACATATGTGGTTAGTTGCAAACCTAGGAATTAAACCCATTTTTTATTGTTACTTCAAATTCAGTTCTCTTTTCACTACATCATGCTAAGTAAATTTCTATTAGAACCAATAAGATTCCAAGAAAGATGGTATAATGCTAAAAAGACTTGATAAGTCCCTTTCTTATATATGATTAAAACATATATTAATATAAAAGATTAGGCAAACAAGAAAATTTTCTGAAGTTTGCAAACTAAAAATAAAGTTAGTAATTGGCCCGAAAAAGGGCTAAATTTAAACTATTATCTTTATCAATGAAGCAAAACTGAAATTGGCAATAATCTAAAGATGTTCAGCCTTAAAACGCACACATACACACACACACAAACATACACAAACATACATACAAAACAACAAGAAACAGAAGTGTATGTAGAGAGATTATATCCCACAACATGCAGCTCTAATTTGAGAAACAGAGCCCACATGTCTCAGTAACCTAGGCATAATATGTGTATCTATCTATTCATCCATACATTCATGCATTTATTCAATCAATGTTAATTGAGTAATACCATATGCCTGTCAATATTCTATGTACTAGGAATAAAGAATTGAAGCAGACACATACAGTGTTGCTTTCAAAAGTGCCTATTCTAGTAGGAGAAATAGACAATACAGTGAAAAGATATAAATCACAATATAATATCATGTGCTATTAAGTACTACACAAAAAAATAAAAAAGTAATAAAATAAATTGGGTTAAAGCAATCAAAAAGGAGGGGAAGGGACAAGCTGCATTATTTATTGTGTTTGAGAAAGGTATTTTTGAGGAATTTGATCCTATTTGTGACATTTGTTCCAATACACAAATGAAGTGGACGACTGATCCAAGCCTTATCTAGGTGACATTTGTTTAAGTCAAATAAAATAACCACAAAGAGCATAAGATGGTAATACAATTCACATATAGTGGGAATATTTTAAAAATTTTTCATGAAATGGGGATAGGATTTTAACAGAATCCTGCAACTGGCAATGTGGTGAACAGAGTAATTTGAACAGACTGGAAACAGCGATTCTATTTAGGAAATTATTTCACTAGTGTAGGCCAAAAATGACAGTAGCCTGGAATAGGATGGTGTTGACAGAAGAGTAAAAGCTTAGGTTAAAGATACATGTCAAAGAGTTGTCAAAAGCATTTTCTGATAAAGCAAAGGTGGAGTGTAGAAAAAAAGGGAAAAACCAATGATGACTCACAGGGTTTCTGTCCTGAGCACTGGGGTGAATGATGTTGCCATTTATTGAGAAGCAGAGCACAGAAAAGGGAGGGCGTTACACAGGGTAAATCAAGATCTACTGGGAGCATGCCAGCCTCGATTTGTTTTTTCGGAAACTGAAGCAAAGCTTTTGAGTAGGTTGTTTGATTTATACATCTGGAGTTTAGCACAAAAACATAAAATGATGATATAGATTAATATACATGATACATAAGGTCATAGAGTCAAATGGAATTGAGTGAGAACACTTGGAGAATAAATAAAGTCAAAATAAAAGTTCTAAAACTAAGCACCTAGGAATGACAACATTTATAGAAGGAAGAGAAGAAATATCCATGAGACTAAAAAGAAGTAGCCAGCGATGTGGTCAGCTTTATGCCTTGCAGTATTTTCCCAAACACACTACACAAAAGGGGCCCTATGCGTTCAATACTAAACTATGCATTTGTTAAGTTAAACTTACCAAAACTTGGAAAGA
>RJWJ010021831.1:0-27474 GCA_004363605.1 Indri indri | reverse complement strand
CTCTTCTACTTCAGAGAAAGGACGAATGTTTTGAAGTAGTTAGCAAAGACATCACTATATTTGGGGGTAAAATAGTAAATATAAAATGTTATTCATTTGCCATATGTTTTTAAAAATTTCTTCTGAAAAAAATGAACAAAGAAAATGAATGCTTTTGTGATAAATTGACTTCAGTATTCGGTAAACTTGTACGCTTAGACATATCTCTTAGCATCTCTAAGCCTTAGTGTTTTCACCTATAAAGCTGGGCATGGTAATACCTGCCTTGCTTCGTTCATAGGTAACTTAGAGATGAGGTTCCTATGGTATTGACCCAGCCTCTGGCAAATAGTATGTATGCGTCATATGGTAGCTCTTTTAGAAAGCTAAGTCACCACGAACCTATTATTATAAATGTAATCTGCTGAAGTTTGTGTGGAATATATAACACATTTTGTAAAGATTTTTATCAATATGACTATAAGGTTTTTGGGTGGTCAGTGCCAGAGAAAGAAAGACGAGCAGAGTGAAAAGGGCAAGCAACGAGGCTTTATTGGGGGAAGGGGGGAAAGAGCACTCCCGGGCAAGGTTCACGGGTTTGAGAGAGGGGGCCCAAGAAGTCCGCACCACCGGAAGTTTTGAGCAGGCTTATGTAGATTTTAGAGTTGGGGGATGGGGGTTTTTCTGGCTCAAAGAGTTTTAGGGTGGGTATTGAGAAGTAGGAGGGGCTGGTGGTAAGAGTGGATTCCAGGAGCCGAAACTTCTCTTACCTGGGTGAACATTTAGGTGTGGTTACTCTTCCTTCTTTAGGGAGGGGAGGGATGCCTGCCACCAGCCCTACAATGACTAATGCTTTTTTAAAAAGGGGTCTTTTTGGTTAACTTCTGTTATTTTAAAAACTCATGACAAAAAAAAAAATCTTATCATACATCAGGGAATATTTCTTCTGTCTTCCAGTAGACTTCAACTCCCTCTAGGGGCATTGATCCAATTGTGAACCCTCATGACCTAAACTCCTTTCATTAGACTCCGTTTCCCAACATTGAGGACTAAGTTTCTAATATATGAATTTCTGGAGATGCATTTAGACCATGACAAAGAGATATATGTTCTAATAAACATATATATTAGCTGTATCTAATATGTATCAGAGAGAGAGAGAGAGAGAGAGAGAGAGAAAATATAAAGTGTTGGCCTCTAAAAGATTTGATTCTTTCCAGTATCTCCCTCCAGTTTCTTTACCTACCTTGGCTCCTCCTCTGAGCATACCCATATGATGTACATGAGAGGCTCTTAGGATACCAATTTGTTCTTTATGGGGAGGAAACTTGAGGACATCACACAGGACAAAGAGGGAAGAGGCAGTTCACGAGAGTTTTGGGGGATCCATCATTCTTAGACCCCAGTGGGTCTGATTTCTTTAATACATTTGGATTCTATAGATAATTTTATTTAAAGAAAGTATTCTGCTTAGAAGAAAATACAGTATAACTCTGAAAAACACAGAGGTTTCAGTTTTGTTATTTTACAGATGAAAAAAGTAAAGCCTGATTCAATTAGGATATTTTTGAGTATTCACAATATTTGTGTAAAGCATTTTTCTATTCATAGCAAAGCACATAGATATAAGTAAGACATAGTCCTTGACTTTAAGAATTTTGTAGCTTGATGATGAATGTTGTAACCAATTCAAATCCATAGAGCTGGTTAGAGTCTTCTGTGTTAATTGATAATGGGTTGGATTATCCTATAATAAAAGTTACAGATGATTACTTCAAAAAACTACAAGAGGAAATCACTGAAGTAAAGATTTTCTTTTAAAAGAAAATAAAATATACTACATTTTAAAAATCCGTTCACTGACCAATGGACACTTAGGTGGCTCTGTGTCTTGGCTGTCAGGGGTAATGCTGCAGTGAACATGGGGTGCAGATTTCTCTTTGACATACCGATTTCAATTCCTTTCGGTACTACCCAGCAATGGGATTGCTGAGTCATATGGTAATTCTATTTTTGGTTTTTGATGAACCTCCATACCATTTTTCATAATGGCTGTACTAATTTACCTGCGTGTCAATAGCTTGCAGGGGTTCCTTTTTCTCTACATCCTCACCAACGCTTCTTACCGTTCATCTTTTTAATAACAGACATTCTAAGAGATGTGAAGTAATATCTCATTGCAGTTTTAATTTTCATTTCCCTGATGATTAGTGATGTTGAGCATTTTTTGAAAAAGAAGGAAATTTTGTAATTTGCAACAACATGAATGAAGCTGTTATGCTAAGTGAAATAAGGCAGACACAGAAAGACAAATACTGTATAATCTCATTTATTGTGGAATCTAAAGAAGTCTAGCTCGTAGAAGTAGAGACTAGAAAGGTGGTTATGAGAAGCTGGAGGTGGGAAGGGTGCAGGGATGGGGAGATGCTGTTCAAAGGGTACAAAGTTTTGTTTAGATAGGAGGAAGAACTTTTTGAGATCTGTTGCACAGCATGATGAGTAATAATGTATCGTATATTTCAAAATTGCTAAGAGTACATTTCAAATGTCTCACCACAAAAAATGGTAAGTGAGGTGATATGTTAGTTGGCTTAATTTAATCATTCCACTTTATATACATATATCGAAACATCACATTTTACACCAGAAATCTATACAATTATGATTTGTCAATCAAAAATAGTAATATTAATTAAAAAGTACAATAAAAATGTAAATTAGTTTTGTTACTCAGTTTAGTATTCTTTAAACCATATTGGCTGTGGTTCCTAACTGTTCTGCCCCGTTATCAAGTCTAATGCCAAAAGGTAGATATAGAATTAGTTAACATGCATTGAGGACATATTGTGTGCCTGGTACTGGCCTAAGCATTATATAGCTAATCCTTGCAATACCCCTATGAAGTGGGTTCTATTATTATCCCATTTGGACTGAGCTAGCTCATCCCCAAGAGGTTAACAAACCTTCCCAAGGTTGCAAGGTTACTAAGAGGCAAGCCCTCAATAAATACTTGTTGAAGAAGTGAACAATATGGGACTCAGTTCTTTGGTTTAAATTATGGAACAATTTATACTCTATAAAGTGTACAAATTTAAATGTTCAGTTCTGTGAGCTTTGACAGTTATATACACTCGTAATTGCTACCACAATCAAAATATGGAATGTTTCCAAAATGTTCCTTCATGCCTTTTTCCAGTCAATACCTCCCTATCCCAAAGACAACAATCTTCTGATTCTATCACCATTGATTAATCTTTCTTATGGTTGGATTTCATATAAATGAAAACACACAGTACATACTTTTCTATGTCTGGCTCCTTTCACTAAACGTGTCTTTTTGTTTTGAGATTCATCCATGTTGTATGATTTAGTAGTTCTCTTTTAATTGATGAATATATGCTATTGTGTGAAATACCATGGTTTATTTATTTATTCACTATCAAAATTTGTTTCCAAGTTTGGATTAGTGTGCATAAGCCTGCTATGTTAGACTCTTGTTCAGCTCTATATTTGGGAATGTGTGTGTATGAAAAAATATTTTCATTTTTCTTGTATCAGCACCTTGGAGTGAAATTGCTGAGTCATAGGTTAGCTATATGTTTAACTTTATAAGAAATTGTAAAACTATTTCCAAAGTGATTGTTTTACTCTCCCAACAATTCTATATGAGAGTGTTGGTTGATTTTTATCTCCACTAATGTTTGGTATTATCAGTCTTTTTAATTTTAGCTGTCATAGTGGCTAAGATGTGAAACCAATTGAAACTATATCTTGTGATTTTAATTTGCATTTTCCTGATTATTAATGATGTTGACCATCATTTTATATGATTTGTGGCCATTTGTATGTCTTCTTTTGTAAACAGTCTGTTCAAGTTTTTTGCTTATTTATAATTGGGGTGTTTGTCTCTATATTATTAATTAGTAAGTTTGTTATACACTCTGAGATGAATCCTTTGACAAATACATATATTACAAATATTTTTCCCAGTCTGTGACTTGCATATTGAAGTTTATAATGTCTTTCAATGAGCTTTAATTTTCACTGAAGTTCAATTTATAAATGTCTTCATGAGGGTTAGAACTTTCTGTGTTCTTATAAGAAAGTTATGGCTGTTCCAAGATTGTATAGACATTCTCATTTGTTTTCTCTGTGGAATGAGGAAGGGATGTGATATTTATATTCAGTGCTTAAAGCAGCATTTAGAACAAGGTTTCTCCTTCCCTCATTGAACTTCCTTGTCAACTCTTTAGTTCTTCTTTTTTTTTTTAATCTACTTTATTGAGGAGTAATTTGTGAAAATAAAGCTTCCTGCTTTTGAAGGGTACAATTTGAGGAGTTCAGGCAAGAATATAACCATATAAACCACCACCACAATCGAGATAGAGAACATTTCCATAACCCCAGTATTTGTCTGCTGGGATTGCTAGAACAAAGTACCACAGATGAGGTGGTTTAAACAACAAAAATTTATTTTCGCACAGTTCTGGAGGCCAGAAGTCTGAGATCAAGGTGTCAACAGAGTTGGTTTCTTCTGAGACCCCTGTCCCTGGCTTGCAGAGGGCCACCCCCAACCCCATGGCTTCACAGGACCTTTGCTTTGTGTGAGTCTATGACCTAACTCCTCTGCTTGTAAGAAGAGATTTACAGTTATATTGGATTGGGGTCCACCCTAATAACCTCATTTTAACTTTTTTAACTCTTTAAAGACCTAATCTCCAAATACACTCACATTCTGAAGTACTGAGGGTTAGTATTTAAACACGAATTCCAAGGGGACACAATTCAACCAAAAACAACTTGCAAATATCCCTCCTGGTTTTATGTAGCACGTCCCACTCTGTGCTCCCACCCCCAAGCTACCACTGGTCTGTTTTTGCCGCTGTAGATTTGTTCACATTTCAAATAAATGGAATCATGCAGCATGTTCTGTGTCATGTTTGGCTGTTTTTACACAGCATCATTTTGAGAATGATCTGTGTTGATGAATTTATGAGTAACATGACACTGCTTATTGTTAAGTAGTACTCAATGGAACGGATATACCACATTTTGTTTATCCTTTCATATTTTCAAGGACATTGGATAATCTCCAGATTGGAGCTATTATGATTAAACCTGTTATGAGCATTTGTCTGCAATTCTCTGTGTGGATGTATTTTCATTTATCTTGGGTAAATACCTAGGAGTGAAGTGGCTGAATCATATATTAGCTATATGTTTACGTTAAAAAATGTCTAATAGATTTCTGAAGGGCTGTGCCATTTTACGTTTGCACCAGCAGTGTGTGTATTCCATTTGCTTTATATCTTTCTAGGATTTGGTGTGGGCATTTTAAAAAATTGTATCCATTTGAATGGGTGTGCTCAGTTCATTTGTTATACCAGCTTTTGTAGCTCCTTCATAAAATCTACAAGACTGTATCCTCAGAGCTGTTCCATAATTATTGGGTGAAAGGATGAGTATTTCGGTTCCAGGGATTTTTTTCTTTATTATTTTCCCTGCTTACTATTTAATGATTTCATTTATTGTGCCCTTGCTGTAATCACAGCACTGTGCTTAGCTTTTTCAGAGGCGTAGTATCTTTAAATCAAATGCAAGAAGACGGATGTGCGGAATGATATCTGCTATATGATAGATGGAGATATATGCTTTAAAAGAGTTATAAATGACAAGATCCCTGGGAATGACTCAATAATAGGGAAATTGAGAAAAAGGAAGAATTTAAAAACCCACTGGGCCAAGTCAAGTACCTTGGAAGTGGCTTCTTATTGCTCAGCTATTTACTAAACTAAAAGTAACCCTACTCCAGTAGTTCTATTTGAGAAATGAGACATAATACTCATAACAGTTGCTATTTTTTAAAAAGTCTCTACGTGCCAGGCACTGTGCAAAGGTATTAAAGTGTATTGTTTCACTTAATCTTCAAGACTGCTCTATGAAGGAGGTATTTAACCCCTCACTTGCCAGATGAGGAACACTGAGTTTGGAAAGGATAAAAGAAACTAGCGCAAAAGCATATTGCTAATAATTGGTAGAAATCAGATTTAACAGGTTTGTGAACTTCAAAGCTCCTTCTCTTTATCATTTTGTTGCAGATGGGGATAAAAAAGAACAAGGAAAGACTCCAGCCTCTAAGTATAGCTATTTTAAAGACAGTCTTGCTGTTGCTATGTTATATCCCTAGTGTGATTCTCAAAATTATTTTAGTCCCTTAAGTTTAATTATATGGCTTAAATGTTTGTGGATTCATTCAAGAGAATATTTTAAATGAAACACATTTGATGATAACATGAGATAATAAGTTATAGTTTAAATAAAATTACTATTAAAATAACTCTTTTTTCAAAAACTGTAAATGCCAAGACTTCACAGTAACATTTTGGAAAATAGATTTTGCAATTTATTCTAAGTAGAAATGCATACACCCACATATGAAGAGCAGATTATAGCATTTATTTAGATAATTCAAGGAAAAAAATTCTTTTGCTTTGTCTGTCTGGATCTTGTCAGAGTGATATTTGGATATGAATTAGCCAGTTAAGTACATCATTTTTTCACTCGACTGGACATTGAAAGACATACTCCAATGGCTTTTGGAGTATTAGTTCTAGAGCTTTTAAAAATAAATTTTAAAGCTCACATTTTGTAGATTTTTATCACTGTTTTTCTGAATTTCTGATTTACATGCATCATATAGATGTGTTTAAATAACATTCTACTTCATGCTTTTCTGTTGATAACATTTAGTCAGGAAAAATCTTCAAATGTCATCTCTAGTTATTTTCCACTTACTGATTCAAACAACCGGATGACTCACTGGATTCAATTGCTGCCTGTCCACGTCTTCTCAGATTTCTCAGGTCAGCTACTCTAAGGTTTCAGTTGTAATTTCTCACTTAAGACCTAGGACACACCTACTCATACAAACTAATATGATTATATGGTAGCCAAAGTGCTACCAAAATGTTAACAATAAAAGATTACTTTTCAATATAAATTTGGAAAATATTATTCACTATAGATAAGGGATTGGCAAGCTTTTTCCATAAAGGCCCAGTAGTAAATGCGGCAGGCTTGGCAGGTCATGGAGTCTAGGTGGCACCAGCTCATCTCTACCCATGTGGCATGAAGGCAGCTATAGACCACATGCAGCTGTGTGCCAACACAACTTTATTTATGGACACCGAAATTTGAATTTCACAATTTTCATGCGTCATGAAACATTCTTTTTTTTAATGCCTTTCAACCATTTAAAAATGTGAAAATATTTCTTGGCTCATAGGCTGCACAAAAACAGGCACTGGGCCAGATTTGGCCAGCAGGTCATAGTTTGTTCACCCCTGCTATAGTTGGTAAAATAATTTGTGTATTTTTCTTAATTGTAACAATTACTAGGCAAAAAAAAAGAAAGTTTTCTAAAACCAGCCCAGTGATTCTTTATTAAGGCACCCATTTTCCATTGTCCTACCTGATAGTTTTTCAGATATCTTTCTATAATTCTCTAGATTTGAGAGATAAAATAAATTTTGGTTCTTTTGTCAACGTGTTGTAATGCATAGTTCTCTTCTATTACTGCCGCCATGTGATTTACAGTCCTTTTTAATCTTTTAATCTGAAGAACTTTCTTATGTATACAGACTATTAATTACAAATGCCTTAGTCATGTAACTATTGTGCCATGTTTAGGCATGTGCAACGATTAGGCAATTAAATGTTATATTTTCTAAAATTAGAAAGGGTCAAAGTTAAGTCTGCTTTGTCATGGTATAAATTCCCTGAGACATTTGTTTCTATTTTCAGGATAGTTACGGCATTCATACTAATAGTGTGAGTAGTATGGATAAACCGGCATATATATTGTATGATATTGAATTCCCATGTCCATCAGAATTCTATTGTTTTACTACTTATACCATTGTGTTATGGGTTGAGATCAAGAGAACTGTAAATGAGTTTTTCAGTGATTTCCCTTTATAACATATGGATTTGTCAGATAATATGGTACCTTATGTAACAATTATAGGAATTATTACATAAGTGTTTTAGCTGCTGTGTAGACACTAAAACATTAAAATATGAAAAATAAATATCTGTGATATGCACAGAAAAATCTAATTTGCTTCTAGAATTTGAGGCAGGAAATTTTACTCTGAGCAGCAAAATATAAATGGGACCTAACTCCCGAATTCGATCATTAGTGTTGCTTCTTGGCTGTTGCCATATTAGGTTTATCTTTTACCATTGCACATGCTGTGAGCAGGTGAGAAGAAACTTCCACGTTGAAAGAGGAAAGAAGCAATGTTGTCCCGTATAGTGAATGGTTAACCACAGTGAAATGGTTCTTTCAGACTTAGAGATGTTTCAGAGCTCCGGCATGCGTGGTTCTTTGTGAATCACCACCGGCTACTAACACAGTGTGAGAGCCAGAGCTTAGCACAGTCATCTGGCCAGAGAGCACTTTGCTCCCTGACTACTGTCCCTGGAAGGTGAGAAGCTGCTCCTGTTAAAGCCGTCAGTCATTTTGGAGAGTTAAAAGAGAAAAGTCACAAGACCCTCACATTATTTAATTATACCCTGACTCATTTCAAAATGATTTGACAAGCTTGCGGGGATACATAGAGGTGAAAACCAAGAAAAATTAAATTAGATGAGGAAAGGGATCAAAGAAAAGTAATACGAAGCTGAGAGTAATATTAGTAAACCAAGGATGCATTATGAGTTACGTAAAGGTGCTCGAGCTGGTCCATAAATTTGAATGTAAAGTTTTCCTGGTTGTCTAAAAATGAGAGAAATCTGATGTGTAGTGTCCTTGAGAGTAGAACAAACCACTGCCTGCAGAGAAACAGACATTAAAACAAACAAATAGGCACCATGTGCCCACTGGGTCCTCATCGAAAGTTGAAGTTTGATCATAGCAGGAGACTGTGTTCCAGGCACATTTATCCCCAGTGAATTTCGCACTTTAAGCTAGGAAATGAGGCTGATGAATGAAATCGAGGTTCTAGGTATCATTTCGTTACCTCTCTTTTATCTCAATATGTTTGTAATTTTTATCAAGTGAATATACGCACATGCATGAAAATCAGATGTGGGGATGGCCTTGTACCACAACAGTGGCTTGGTGGGTGAGGGCGTTAGCACCCTCCTTTCCCCCGTCTTCCAGCTTCACTGCCACCTTCCAGTTCTTAACATTCGTATTTTCACTTTTATAGTGTCCAAACTAACATACATATTATGTTACATACTCATAATTAAAATCCCCTGTCCATTCTCAGTAGTGTGATCCTAAGGTTGAAAATCAAATAAGTGTTTACATCATCATGACTACAGTGGGATGTGCGAAGAAAACGAAATTTCTTATTCTTCGTGACTGATGTGATCTTAATGATGAGCCATGAGCCTCCCGTGTGATTGGGAGAACGTTCCCTTGATGACTAATCATATGTCATTGTGTCCTGGGTCCCCAGGGCTGCTCCCCACCTGCAGATTCTGTGATTCAGAAGGACTTACAGGACTTGGTGTACAGTCACACACAGCTAAGGCTGATCACAGCAAAAGGATATAAAGCGAAATCAGCAAAGGGAGAGGTGCACAGAAGTCTGGAGGAAACCACAGGCAACTCTGCAAGAGTCCTCTCCCAGTGGGCACACAGGAGGCCCTTGCTTCCCCAGCAGCCAGTCAGCCAGTGTGACCCTGTGCGTGAGGTGTTGTCTCCTGGGAAAGCTCATTAGAGCCTCAGTGCCCAGGGATTCTAATGAGGGCTGCTCATGCAGTGACTGCTGTCTGGTGCTTCTCAAAGCTCCATGCTCATGAGGCAAAGAGGGTTTGGGGCATAAACCATAGTTTGTACAAAGTTTAAGCTCTGCAAACCACCCCTATCAGTAAGGCAATGGTGGGGACCCTTCCGAAATCCAAGTTCCCACATGCCAGCCAAGGGCCAACCTCAGACCTGCTGTAACTGTTTTCTGCAAACTTACTTCCAGTTTAAGTAGTGGCTTTGGGGTTAATGATCTGTGGGTTCAGATCTTGGCTTCCTTTGAGGTCTGGGTTAAATAGCCTCTGTAGAATGGCTCGGTCCTTTCAGGGAGAGTTCAGCCCTGCAGAATCCCTCTGCTTCCCCAGCTTCGTCTGGACCAGTGCGTGTGTGCGTATGTGTGTGTGTGCATACATACGTGTGTGCGTGCGTGCATACGTGTGTGTGCGCATACATACGTGTGTGTGACTGTCCACCTTCTTGTGTCTCCCCAACCACTTTTACCATTCTCCCATTTAATTGATAATTAGGTCAGATACAGAATTTGAAATTGAAAATCTTTCCCTTTGAGCTTTGAAGGTGTTGCTACAATTTTATTTATTTATTTATTTTTCTTATTTATTTTTTTCTTTTATTCCCTATTTCCAGAACTTGCAGTGTTGGCATACAGTTTCAAAATTCTGTGTTGATTTTTGTTCCCAAGTAGATGAACTGACCTTTCTGCCTAGAAGATGTTAGGATCTTCTGAAAATTTGCTGCTCCAGGTCTCCCTCTGCCCTCTCTCCTGGTTTTCTGCTGTTATTTATTTATTGAGCCCTCAACCTCCTTGTGGTCTTTCAGGGACTGAGGCTCATCCTCTGCTACAGCCTGTTGCAGTTTGCCAGAAAAGCATGGGCCTGTCTTCTCAACCAACGCTCTCTTCTGCTGTCATTGGCATTGTGGGTTTGCACATCGTTGGTGTTTACGTGTGATTCCCGCAGTGCCTCAGGAGAGACCAGAGTCACATGTGTGCTCAGCCGAGAAGGCCACTGGTGACAGGCCGGCCCCAGGTGTGTCTCCCTGCATTCTCCTGCTGCCTCCAAAGACTCGCTGACTGTAGTTTGCACGTGTGTTTAAGGTCACATATTAAAATTGCAATGAACTTAAGAAAATTATTTAATTAAATTTTTAAACAATTGAGGAGACTAATCCCTAAAAAGATGCCGATTGCATCTTTATTTCCTTCTAATTTTTTTCTTCATAATGATTTAAGTAATTGTATTCCTACTTTACTCCAATTTTGTGTTCCTATCTTGTTAGTAGATAAGAACAATACATTTTAGTTGCTATGTACTATTTGATTTTGCAGGGGCTGTTTATTTGGCTGTCTTCGGTGAGTTAGGCTGTTTCCAGTTTCTTGGAACTATGTACAGAACATCTGTAAACAAAATACATAGGGTGCTTTCTGTTCTTAGTATTTTGGGCCAGTACAGGTTTCTTGAAGTCAAAAATGTAAAAGCTCCTGATACATATTTCTGGGTTGCTTTCCACAAGTCCTGCATTACTCAACTCTGGTATTTCATTTGAGGTGTTCTTTCCAATGCACCAGGAAGACTTTTCTTATTACGCAAATTTTTATTTCTTTGATGACTAGGAGAGTTTGCTGAGCACCTCCTCTGTGGCAGGCCCTTCCCTGGGTGCTGGGAGGCTGCAGTGGACAGGATAGACCGGTGGGCTTCTGTGCAGCTCACAGTGCGTGGCTGGGACAGGCAGCCATCGCTCTGTGCCGGGCCACAGCTCGGGGCGTGACGATTGCTGTGAAGCAAAGGGAGCCTGGGCGGGTGGGCGAGAGACGTGGAACAGGGTCAGGGATGGACTCGTGGATGAGGCGGCATTAAACCAGGGATCTGGGGGAGCTACAAGTGGAAAATGAACATGTTTGGAGCAAAATGCCCAATGTATCTTAGTATAGTTATGAAGATAGTTTTGACTTAGCGAATCCCCTGACAGGGTCTGGAGCACCCTCAGGGTCTGTGGACCACACTTAGAACATCACTGGACTACACATTGATTTCATTACCATTTTATCATATAAATGGAAAAATTTTAGAAAATGTATGAGGGAATACATTTGTATTACAATTTGTGCATCAAGGATATATTGTTGGTTTTTTTTTTTTTTTTCCTCCTCAAAGGGTCCATCCTGCTGGGAAGATGTCTTGATTCCAAACCGGATGAGTGGCGAATGTCAGTCTCCAAACTGCCCCGGGACGAGAGCAGTAAGTCAAATTGACTCTTTTTAAAACAAGAAAATGACGGCATGTCAGTGTTTACTAGGAAATTAGAATGGAGACAAAAATGCCAACTGAGTTTTCTTCCATCCACTAATATTCACCGAAAGTGTTGGGCTATGCAGACACATCGGTAACATTCACCAGAATCCACCTGTGCCCCTGCCTTCCGGCCTCTCTTTCCGAGGGACTTCACCTCTTTTGGCGACTGTGTTGAAAGGTGCCAATTTAAACCCCTTACAAGCGGTATTCGTGGACTATAAGAAGAGGCTGAGAAAGGGAGGGCCAGTTCAGAGCCTAGTCAAAGAAAAACAACAAAAGTTAATCCTTTTCTTGATGTGGAGATATTTTATATTTATCTTCCACATTATTCAAAAATTGCTTTTTTTGCTTTATTTCTTCCTAGCTTTCTTCAGCAGCTTTCTGACATAGTGGACTCTTACAAAACGTAGTGTGAGTGATGAGTTTTATAACTGAATTACTACCCTCTTCTTTGCAATCCTTTTTCTCTTTGCAAGCATATGCCATATATTTCATGTAGAGTAGATATTTCTTGATGAGATACTGAACTCTGAATTTATTTTTAAAATAATTTTACTATTGTAGTCATGTTTATCATTAGTATATTGTTATACTTTTTACCTCTAAAATCCCTGGGTCCATCATAATCTGACTGTATGTATTTCCTGAGCTGTAAATACTGTTACGGTGCCAACAGAAATGTCAATGTTAGTCCCCAAACTGTCAGAGCCAGCTGGCAGGTAACGTCTTCTCTAAGGAACAAAGTCTGTCAACAGCAATAGGTACAGTGTTTGAGCTGGAATCATTAGATGCGCCTTCTCTTGCCAATCTGCTGAGTGAGTGCAGGCATAGCAAGATAGCAGTGAGCGGCAGTAAAACAGTGATTCTCCAGCAAGCTAGGGATAGGGACTAGGAACAGATTCTTGTTAATGCAAGTCCTGAAGAAAGAAATCCTCAAGAAAAATAACGACTTGTATGTCACTCATAGATATCAAGGCATAATACAATCTTGCAAGTTTCCTACTGGGATGAAATTAGAGTATATATATTTTATAAGACAGAATTCTTAAGTATAGTTACAAATATATGCATGCGTATAAATACAATGTGTATGTTATAGCATACATAATATGTAGATATAATTACATATAATAATACAATTATATATATGCAGATATATATCTTCATACCTGTATATAACCATCCATACAGGCGTATATACATACGGCCATCCACCCATCTACTCATCCATCCTCTGGTATATGTGACACCGTGGTCTCCATATCATCTTCACAGTAATGTGAGGTCCTTTGAAAATAGACTTCTGTCATTGACAGTCTGACTGACTCTCATATGCCTTGATAGTAATTGGCAGGATTTAGTCACAGCAGAAGAGACAATTCTGCATCTCTAAGGATCTCGCTTCAAATCAGCCAAAGGGGTGGTGTGGAAAATCATGCCCTTCACTTGTTGACTATTTAACTTACCTTAGATATCAATACATAGAAGTCAATATAAATTAAGTTATATTACAACTCTATTTCTGACAGCATGGTAAACTGATACCCCTCAAAACCCTTGCAGTGCACACCATGTAAAAATACTGGATTAAATCACAAACTATGTTTTTTTTTTTTTAAGATATGGTGTCTCACTGTGTTGTCCCCAGGCTGGGGAGCAGTGGCTATTCACAGGTGCGATCGTAGTGCATGAAAGCCCTGAACTGGCCTCAAGCAATCCTCCTGCCTCAGCCTCCCAAGTAGCTGGGACTACACAGATGATCCATGTGACAAAACATGTATTTTTGAAAAAATAGTTATGCTGAAAACATAGAAAAGTTTATATGCCAAAAATTAACAGAAAGCTGGACTGTGGAGAGGAAATTGCGTAAGCTGTGGCCAGCTGCCACCCTGAGACAACTACTGACCACTGGGGGCTAGAACTGCAGATTGGGCAGACATACAAAGGAGACTTCATTGGAGTTGGGGACCTCTTCAAGGTGAAAAGTGCAACTACAGAATCTAAGACAAAGCAGGAACTTATAAAATATGGCACCCCGATTGTATCAACTGGAGAGGAAGGTGGTAGGAATCCTTGCCTGTTTTGTACTTACTCTAGCTAGAAGACAAAATGTTACCCCTAAGAATTTGTAAGCCCAAACTCATTTTTACCTGATTCGGGGGACTATATTCACTCTCCCTGGGTGGCACATGAAGTCCTGAGCCCTGAATGCTGTTTAACATAGTCATGAGTTCCTAGTTCCAGCTACTGGGCCGAAACTGGCCCACATCCTCCCAGGAGACCTGTACTTTGAAATGAATGTACTTTCAAACATTATCCTTAGATAAGGTTTCATGGAGCACGAACTGACAATCAGAAAAATCACAAAGTATATGTAGAAACAAGCTACCACGAATGAGAGTGAGCAGAATTCAAACCTGGAAAGAATACAGAAATTGAAATCATCAGGAAGAGAATATAAGTATGCTTAATATGTTTAAAAAATAAAAGTGTGTATGACAAATATTAGAAAACAAAAAACTATAAGAAATATCCAGATTAAACACAACACATACACACACACTCACACAATTCTAGAATTAAAAATTATAAATGACACAAAATTTATTAAATGGACTAAACAGCAGATAAGACATAGGTGAAAAGAGAAATTAGAACTGAGATCTGAAGTCACCTGAAAAAATTACCCCAAATTCAGCCAGAAATAAAACTCACCCAGCAATAAAAAGGAATGACCTGTTGATATACTCTACAGCATGGATGGATCCCAAAATAATTATGCTTCCTAAAAGAGGCCAAAGAAACAAGCGAATGAAAAAGTAGACACATCATGACTCCAGTCATGTGAAATTCTAGAAACTGCAAACAGTCTATAGTGACATAAAATAGATCATAGCTGCCTAGGTATTGAGGGGAGGCAAGTAGGAGCATGAGGGAGATATTAAAAAGGGTCCAAGGAATCTTTCGGGGTAATAAATTTTTCATTATCTTGATTGTGGTGCTGGCTTCACAGTTGTGTATGTATCTCAAAACTCTTCAAATACGTATGAGTTGATTTGATGTCAATGACATCCCAATAAAGATATTTTAAAAATCATTGCCAACACTTAAAGAATTAGGAGATTTCAGGTAAAAATTCAAATGTCAAGCTCCTCCTGAAAGGCCATAAGCTCGGCAGCGCTGTGTTGACCTCCCAAGCTCCCTCTTAGCTCATGGCCAGTGTCTTTACCCACGTGCACAACCCAGCTGGCCGCTGGACACACCTGGCCAGGTCCTGGGACAGAGCTTCCCTCAAACTGTTGGGCAAACTGAAACTCCCCTGAGAGGGAGACAGCCACCGCCTGACCCTCCTAGACCACTCCAGGGCCACAGACAACTCCCTGTAACCCCAGGTGAGGTCTGGGCTCAGAATTAACTCTGCATTCCAGACAACTTTTATCAGGGTAGCAACGTAAATGAGCCCAGACAGGACAGAGGGCCCCTCCCTGCTTTCCCGGTGCCCCAAAGCATGCACCTCTGGCATTGAGACCCATTTCTCCTTCCAGTATAGCCCAACAGAACCCCCGGATGAAATATGATTTACTTACTATAAGGCCTTTATTTTCACAGAGTCCAGAGCTGAATTAAGTAGTTGGCTCCAGGATAGGCGACTCATGGGCTGACTGAAGCCATTGTATCTGTCACTTACAGACAAAAATCTATGCAGCAAGGAAACCCTGCCCAGATGCTTCCAGCAGATGCCCCTCAGGTTCCCTTCACCAGATCGGGTCACTTCCATGCTTGAGTTGCAGACAAAGGGATGGGGGCTGCCCCAGTGACACAGGACAATCTGGTTACCTTCTGGGGAGTGTGAGGGAGACAAGCGGCTGCCTACCTTGGGGGAGTAGGGGCGCACTGTGCATCCTCAGCCCCCTCCAGGATGGAGAAGAGGGTTGGCTCTGCCACAGACTGCAGGGAAGGTCAAAAAGTGCAGCGTTGTCCCTGAAAGCTTCATTCATCTGTGGCTCTTGGGGGATCCGCCCACAGCATGGTGCTCTGGTGCGTGGAGTTGCATTATGACGGAACGGCTTTCTTGCAAGGGTTACTCTCTTGTTCGCCTCTCGGGCAGGAACGCATTTTTCCTGAACAAGGATGCAGAGACAGCTGCAGGAGTTGCCACTGCACTGCAGGCATAAGACTTTCTCTGGTGTCTACTCTTAAGTGTGCATGTCCTGCTGAATGTCTGCCACACTGGCCGTGCTCATGATCCCCTATCAGCCTGTGAGCTTCCTGGTGACAAAGGTAGCAGGAGCCACAGCAGAGGGCTCCCTGCATTCACTGCACTCACAAGGCTTCTCTCCAGTGTGAACGTTGGCAGGTGGATAAGGCTTGGGAGGTGGTTCTTTGGTGTGAAATCTCTGGTGCAGAGTGAGCAGGAGTCCTCCGCACACTGGCTTCACCCGCAAGACCTTTCTGCAGTGTGGACTTTCCAATTCCGAAAGAGGTGGGCGCTTTGGCTCCAGGCTGCCTCGTCTTCACTGCATTCAGAAGACCTTTCTTTGCTTAGAATTTTCTGCTGCCAAATGAGGAGGGGATTTTGAGGGAGACTTCCTTGTCGTTGCTGCACTTGTAAGGCGTGGTTAGTTCCTCACACTCCTGAGACATAAGGACTTTTCTCCCTTGTGAATTTTCAGGCAGTGAAAAAGGATGGCTTCTCCTTGAAGGCCTTTCTGAACACCATGAATTTATAGGTCCAAAGATGTGCTCTCTTGCCATGGCTGGGTTCAGATCCTTCCTGCCCAGCATGCAGGGCCCTCGTAATGCTCTAGTTGGGTGACCACGTGAGGTTGGTGGCCTTGAGTCCCAGCGAGGGCACAAGTGCAAAGTTCTCCAGTGTGTGGCATGGCCGATACCCCTGTGGGCCTGGTTGAGGAGCCCCCTGTTGTCCCAAGAGAGGCACCCAATCATGTGCTCGAAGGTCATGGGTCCCCGTGCCAGGGTCGTCATCTTTACTGCCCATGTCAGAACCTCAGGCTGGGGGGGCCTCCTCAGAAGCCACCCACGTAACCTCCCAGGAAGCAGCCCCTGGCCCAGCAATCGGGTCAGTCTAATTGTCAACATCACACCCCTTTAAGTTAAAGATGCATTTACATGGTCTAAATTAACCACCCAGGGAATTAAAATAAAATACAGAATGTCAAATTGGTAGAGGTGAAAAGTAATGAGGAAAAACAAAAAGAGGGAGAGAGTGAAATATAGGAAAGTGGGACACGTAAGTAGCACTCACACAAAAATGGTGGAAATGACACCACATATAACAGGAATGAAATGAAACATAAATGCACCAACCGAAGTTTAAAAGACGAGGATTCTTAGGCTAGGTTAAAGGAAGAAAATCCAGCTTTATGTAGGTTACAAAAGATAAACTTAAAACATGTAAGAACACAAACATTGAAAGTAAATGAATGGAAAATGATATTCCAGGCAAGTACTAACTAAGGAAAGCTGTTGAAACCATTTTAATTGCATATAAAGTAGTTTTTTTGGGGGAAAAAAAGCATTATCAAAACCTAGGAGGCTTTCTAGGTTTTGATAAAATTTCAATAACCCAGAAAGATAAAGCAGTTTAAAAACTGTGTGATGTTAGTAATATGGACTCAAAATATATTAAGGAAACATTGTCAGAATTAACAAAATACTTGGATAAATTTAACACCACAGTGGGAGAGAGTAGCACAACTCTCTGAGGAGTTGAGCGCTCGCACACTTAGGAAGGATGCGGTAAATTCGCACAACCAGCGAACAGATGCCGTCAGGAGAGAGTCACCCAACAACCCGAGGCTGCTCCTTTTGTTTTGAAGCACGTGTGAAATACTTCAACAACTGATCATGTTTTAAAACATTGAAATATAAATATCATGACCAAAAATCTAACCCTAGAAACCTCTTACACATGGACATTTGAATCACTGACTCAGTTAAAAGATCCAAATGGAAATGCAGGACCAAAACACAATTAAAACACACCACATACCAAATATTTTGGTGTGTGGCTAAATTTGTATTTCCCCATGGAACTGAGGACCATAAATGCTTATTTGATAAAAGAAAATAGATAAAATTATTTAAACATGTTGTCTAAGAAGGTAGGAAAAGAAATTGTCATATCTAACCATTTTTTTCTCCCGTATCTAATGAGCACTAAATGAATGTTTAAGTAAAGGAATTGAAGGCATTTAGACATTTTAATAACCGCGCCAGTGGCTAGCAGAAGTTAAGTGTTCAGTGTGAGAAGGTAAAGTCTTTCACGCTTTCTCTTAAAGCCATTTTTCTGTCTTGCATTTTCACAATGCAGCTAACTATAATCCATGGCTCCTGGACTTTCCAGAGTCATTGTGTGGGGTTTGTTTCTTAGGAAGTGAGAAAATAGGCATTTTTAAGTAGTTTATCATACTTAAATTTGTGGGGTATTATTAATTTTTGACAGTCTTTTGGACCCTGTATATTATATTCTCATAAAGACTTTAATTTCTATCACTTGGACAAAATATCTATGTGTTTAAAATTTTAAATAGCAGAGTTTCTAATGTATTCTCAATATTTATTCACAGAGAGACTAACTAGATCATTTTAAGTAGCAGTAAAATTTAACCTTGGTTTTTCAGAGTATAAATATAAACTTGACCCTAACCACACTTTAGGCAGAGTGATGTGAACCTAATTCAGCTTTACACTAATTGCTGTTATTTTAGGAAGGAGTGTAGCGTTAGTTCTGAAAGGCATTTTACCTTTTTGTAAAAAGGATTTAATTTTAGTCCGCTCAAAGGGTATGTGTATGATTAAAAAGGGGACAAAATCAACTACAATTTTCTTCACTAGTCAAATTAATTCAACTTTGGACATGGCATAAGACTTTAATTTTTTTTTGCATAAACCTTCATTTTATATTTTACCTATGATACTTTAAACAATGAAGATGATATTTGTGATTGTATGTTTATTGGGGGATATGAGTTTCTTTTATTTGCACACACATAGGCCAAGGAAAAGCCAGAAGTTGTAGTGTCAAAGTATTATTTCTGAGTTCCAGATCATGACTTCTAAAAGTGAGTCCCCCGTCATCAGATACTCCCCCGCGAAGACCTGGCTTCCGTGGTGCTTCCGTGGTAATGAGGCATTTCTTAGCCAACTGTGAGAACGTTGCCTTTCCCTTCACACCTGACAACCAGACAGTAGGGTTTAGGGTAGGGGGAAATTCCTTTAGATGAACAAGAGAGAAGACTTAAATGATCTCTTCAAACTAATAAATGACCAAAGTCATTTTATTTTATTCTTGTTGAGGGGTGCTGGTTTCTCTACTTAACAGTCTATAACATACATATTATATTTTTGAAATTTTGAGAGATAAGATTTACCTGAAGTCCCATGTAAAATAATATTTTATTTTTTAGACTATTTGATTTTGACAGGAGTTAAACTCTTTTACATGAAACATTTTTTTCTTATCAGAAACAGTAGAATGGGATTTCTTAAAATAGCTCCAAGATTTATTTCAAATGAAATTAGATACTTAAAACTGTCCTCTGAACTGTAATGAATAACATAAACATTAAGCTCAGTTTAATAAATGGAGTGTTTTCATCTTACTCAACATGCGATTTATTTCTCACATTTTCCCCCTGTTGGGCTAGTATATGTCAACTGGAACGTTAGTTTGAATAAAAGTTAATATTCATAGTCTGTATCTCTAATTTCATCTTCTTGGGAGATGTTGGCTGAAACAAAATGAAATGTAAATAAAAGTCTCCTAATACTGAATATTGTTTATTTATAAGTCATTTGCATATTTTATGTCTAAACGTCTCTTATTAATGTTTTAGTTTGATCAAATCACTATCCTCAAAGAGAACTGTGTCTGTTTTGGTTGTTTTCATTGTTGCTTTAGATTTCATTAGAATCTCACACAATGAGACTCAGGATTTCTCAGGATGCTTTCAGTTATAGACTATATATTCTTAGTTTTTCCAGTATCTAATAATAATGAAAGGTTGTTAGTTTGTTTTTAAGAAAAGATCTCGGATTGACCAAGGATCCCTGAGATAGTCACAAATGACAGTCTTTCTGTGCACAGCGTGGGCACCGTGGCTCTGTATTCTGTTGCCCACGCTCCCCTGCACCGTACGGCCGCCAGTGTCGGCACCAGCATTCCAGATAGACATTTAAACATTCCCAGCCCTTGTGGCTTCCCAGGGGTCTCACCGAGGTCAGAGGGCAGCTGGGTGCTTCCACGTGGAGGGTGGAGAATGAAGAGGGAGGTAAAAGGAAAGGACGTAGTTAGTCCGCTGTCCTTCCGCCCTGGAGTTTGGCTGAAGAGAAATGGTTCTCCCTGCCCTGCACTGCTCTCTACAGTCATATGTCCTTAATTCTAAATAAAATTGAATTGTGAAAGCTTCGAAGTCAAACTCAGATCATGATTGAATGGTGTCTAAGCGTGACAGAATGCTCTCTGTTGTCTGACATGCAATTTGGGTGACAAACTAGAAACTTTTCTTAGAGCATTTTTCAAAAACCCAATCAAGTCTTCAGACCCAAGGGCAGCTTATTTCTAACCAAGTTTTGAGTACTTGATAACAAAAAGTTTCTTGTTCTTTTTTGAATTGTTAAGGTTAAAATTAGAGGATAGGTATTTTTATTACAGAGTTACTACAATTTTGCAGATTTGAATAAAAATAAAAATTTTGTTTGTATATGAGGATGAATTAGTCTGCTGTGAAAAAAGTGTCAATTTTTAAAGCTTCTGTAGAAATCGAGGTAGTTTTTAAGAACCTCAGGCTATTTGTGAGGGTCTGAAGTCATGGCTCATTTCAATTTGGTTTTCCTTTGTCTGTGACATAGCCCCTTTTTTTGATCTGAACTCTTTTACAACTTGATGGAAAATTAAATCAACACCTACCTTCTCCATGGCATTGTTAAAGACTCTTTGTAAACCGTTATGTGAAAAAATTAATCTCCAGGGAGGGAAAACCAGGTACCAGAATCAGTGCATGCATAGCCATCTACCCATATGAAATAACCACTGTCCCCACTGTGGTCACACAAACATGACCTTGGTTTAGTTTATGATGCCATCTTTCAAGCAAATATACAACTTTCCTAATATATTTTTTAAATATTGAAGATAATTCTTGCCTCCTCATTTCAGGCAATTCCTGTCTATGTGAATTGAAAGTTTTTTTTACACTTGATAATCAGTGATTCTCTGTTCTATAGTTTATATCTTATTTTGTATTCAGTCAAAGAAAATCATGCATATTACCACAACACTGTTTAAATGTGAGAAATTTTAAACCTTTTTATTAATCCCAGAGGTTTCAAATGTTTTACTTCTTAATTTTTTGTCTTTCCATAGAATGTTTCCAAAGCCAGAAATGTCAGTAAGACATTCAAGGTTGCATTACAGCCTTAGACAAGGGCCCCAGACAACAAAGGAATCTATCATGATTAATCAGAAAAAAGTGTGCTTCTAGACCGCTAGGTTTTAGAGGAGAATATATATTGATCTATTAGAAAAGATAGCAATAGGTATAAAAAAGATCATTTCAAATAGATTTATAAATGAAATTCTGAGAAATGGAGCAAAGAAAGATTAAATGCCACTGTAAACATGCCCGAATGTTTCAATTGGGATGGTAGATTAGACCTGAATGAAAATGTCAGGGATTAGGGGCTGGGGGTCACTGTGAGAGAGCCTCAGTGCAGATACACAGGCGGCTAATGGAGTGAGAAGAACAGCAGGAAGATGCAAGAGTAATGGGGCAAGGGAATGAGGCTGCTTCTCAGCCGGGAAACAGCCTCTCATCCTTCAAGCAGGTGTCTGGAGACCCGCACTTCATCATGCCTGGTCTGCGGTCATCAAGGAACCACCATCTCTCTTACTTAGGTCAGGCTAGCTCAAAAAGTTATCGAAGGCCACGGTAAAATTTAGTTTTTAACATACATGGGGCTAAAAAAATAATAATAATAAAAAAAAAAAACAGTTAAAGCCAGTTTACCAAACTTGAGATTTAGAATGGAAAATAAAAGCATATGGAGACTCCAATCAAAACTGAGAAGGTTCCATGTACCGTTCAGCCACACGTGGTGAAAGTCTTCCTTCCACTAATGTTTCTTGGAAAACAAACATAGTCTGGGACCCTCAGATCATCTGAACTTCCTAAAGTAGGTAATTATCATTCTCCTTAATCCTCAGAGTTTGGGAAAATAACCTCAGTGATGATTATCTTACTTGAGTATGTTTTATGAGGTAAAGAGAAAATGTTTATGTTTAAAGATTGGAAAAGCAAAAGGTAATTTTTAAAATTTGCCTCTCTCCATGGAAAGAAATACAGATAATTTTGAGAACACATTGGTTTGCTGTGTCAGTCACCGTGCGGAAAACAAAGACTGACCTTCGAGATCTAGGAATCTCGCTGGGGGGAAAAGGCTTCGTGGAAACTGCTGCAATTCGGATTCCGCGGAGCAGGAAAATGCTTGCCGAGCGTCTCTTCCAGGCCAGGCA
This sequence comes from Indri indri, assembly GCA_004363605.1. Taxonomy (NCBI): domain Eukaryota; kingdom Metazoa; phylum Chordata; class Mammalia; order Primates; family Indriidae; genus Indri; species Indri indri. The sequence continues at coordinate 4,889 of RJWJ010021831.1, read as the reverse complement.
CAGAACAGTGAATATTCAACTCACTACCCTCGTAGTCTGGGAAAAATTCAGAGTAGGGAAAGATGTGTAAACAAAAGAAGATTCTACCATGACCTAAATGTTGATAAGGATGGATACGAAGGACGGTACAAGGGCTTCACTGTGTGGATAGGGCAGAAGAAATAAAGCAGATATAAGTATGTCATGGACTCCATGAAACGAGCACAAAAAAGTGCTTACGGGGGTTCAGAGAAGGGAAAGTCCCTTAGCAGAGGTGATCAAAGAAGGCTTCCTGGAGGAGGTGGGGCCTGAGGGATGGGTGGGAGGATTTCCACAGGTGATGATAGTGACAAGATAAGGAGCATTTTGCAAGGGTGAAAATAAAGGGATAGAATATTAAAGTCCATGCAGTCTATGAGTTCCTGTTGGCTGTCTAGGTCTCTGCTTGCCTTCAGTGTGCAAATCAATATCCCTGCTCTGAAGCAGCCCCACCCAGTCCTGACCTGAAGACCTTGGACCTGTTAAACAGAAAGGTGAAAAAGAAAAGTACAGGATGTCAAGAGAACATGAAACAGGCTGCCTAGGATCTACCCTAATCTAATTTCGACTGGGAAAATTAAAGCCTGAGCTGAGATGTGCAGGCCTCGGGAGCCAGAGTTGACAATTGGGAGTGGAGAAATGGCCCAGTAGGAAGGACAGCCTGCAAGAGCCCAGCAGCAGGAGGGGGTGGCTGGGGAGAAAGCAACTGGACTTTGGGGGTGACTGAGAAACAAGAGGAGATGTATTGTTTCCTTCGTGTTTGTTTGTTCCTTCTTGTTTTGGTTTGGGATTTATATGCAGAGGACTATTTGCATAACAGAGGTGATCTCACTTCAGTGCAGTTTAGATATCTTGAAGGCTGAGTTGAGCTCCTTGGTGTGGAGTGATGGCCTGAGCGACAGAGAAGAAGGAAACCTTGAAGGGAACAAAGATAAAATAGTATTTTTATACAATTTTGTTCTACCATCCTTGAATCTCTGGCAAAGTGTGAATAAAGGTAAATGAGAGTTGGCATTTTGCCTTCCCTAAGACTCGAAACGCAACATACAAATGAGGTTTTAGTTCAGAACTGGTTGGAAGCGCCACTCTTTTATTTATTGGGTCATTAAGAGCAGCCATATGGTTGTCTTCTGTCTTGACTGTTCTCATTTCTCCAGTATGTTCCTCAGTGGGAATCTTAGTTGGTGATTGAAATTCTGTCTTTACTGGCAGCTCTGTATCTATAATGGTCATAAGTGGGGGATCCAGTATGAAGAATTACTCCTCCCTTTCTTCCTGCCACTTCCTTTTTGTCAGCCTTACTGGAGAACTGGGGACCTTTTCTGTTGCTGTCACCTTTTCAACATATTAGAGTTGGAAGGAAATGAGTTACTATGGGAAGTAAAATTTGAGACTGTCTGAGAATCCATTCCTTCTTAGGAATAATTGAGTTGACCACAGCTATAGGGTAGATGGTTTGAGAAGCTGTATTAGGCATTAGGAAGTATGTCTGAAACTCCTGCACTTTCTACAAGTGTGTTCGTTAACCTCTGTGAATTCCCAGTTGTCCATTTGTGAAACAAAGATTGTGCATCACTTTTGAAATTTCCCTGAGCATTTGTGGGGATGGGACTCAGGGACTCAGTAAAGCTTCCTTGATTTCCGATAATGAAAGGTGTTCTGTTGGGATCTCGTAACTGTGTATACCTGAGGATTTTTCCATCTGATTCAGAAGTGTCTATATTTTCTTGGATCTCAGTATTGTCATTTTACCCTAGGGTTATCTAATTTATTATTATAATTTCTTACCTGCATTATAAAAATGAACTATATTAGCAATCAAAGAACCATTTCTCCATGTGCTTCTACCATTTCATTAAAACTTATGCTGATGTTCACAAAATTATAAATGCCACTAAGTGACTTTATGTTAAGCAATCAAAATTCATATCGCTTAGCACAGTGTCCAGTATATGAAGACCTTTTAGAGAATCAGTTCTAATTTAGTATTTAATAGTGAGTAGTGTTAATTACTGCATGCATTTAGATTTAGGCATTTTCTTGCCAGAATAACGAAAATAGTTTACATGCACTCAGTGCTAAGAAGGGCTGTGCTTCAGTCATGTACTTCAGTGATGAAATGTTTATTTCATTTAAATAAAAGCAAATATAAATGGAGAAGAAAGCATTGCGGGGTTCATTGCAGGTGAATGATTATGGCATATGGCTCTGTAAGAACAATGCCACCAAAGTAGGAATACAAAAGTGCACTGCGTTGGAGTTGAGCTGGAGGGGCTTCTTAGCAATGGCCTGTGTTTACTCTTAGGGACACTGTGGAGTCGACAGAACTTAGAATTAGCGTATGTAGACTAGGGCACATCCGCCACTCTTACGGGACTAATTGAACTCCATGAGTAACACATTCCAAGAGAGCAAATAATAGAAAGATTATCCAGACCGAAAGATTAATTAGGATACTACAAAGTCACAATTACTACAAATTGGGTTTTATAATCCACTAATGCTGGTTATTATATACTTTTTAAAGTGTGGTTCTTTAGAAATCTTGGAATGACCTCATATTGAGAACTATGATTTAATCTGAATTTGCCACATTTTCTAACTATCATAACTGGAGTACCTCCTAAGGATTCTCTCACAAATATTACAAATGTCCCTGAGAAAGCAAAGCCAAACTAAACTAAACAACAGTAACAACCTTAGGAGTGATGAGAGCCAATCTCTGTTTAGAAAGAGAGAGGTGGGGGGAATGGGTAGGGAGTGGGGACAGATGGAATATTAAGATTAGCTGAATAGATGGCAGGTGATTACTCTCTGAATCAAGTGTTGCTTTGTGGCTAAAGACATGTCAAAGAGAAAGGTCACCAGCGGGTAAGAACTGCCATCAGTGTACCAAAAATGTTTACAGGTTCAGGTACTAAATTTTTGCAACTCAAGTCTTGAAGAGACTAACTCATGAGTTAACCAAAACACAAAGACTTCGTTTATGATCCATGATATCAATTTATTAATTTATACTCCGGGGGCATCTCCGAGTCCATGGTGTTCACATCTGCCTTCTCAGATGCATTCCTTTTCTTCCAGCCCTCCGCTCCCTTCCCTTTTCTCATTCTTTTGCTTATCTTCCTCACTCTTTCTCTCTGGGTCAGCTCCCTACTAACTTGGCCTTAACCACAACTACCAACCTATTCATCCTCGTATGGTTGTTTTATTATGTGTCCTTAATACTCCTCTTATCAAAAGTTGGGTTCTGATTCACCTCCCCTTCAACCCGGATCAGACTTAGTGACTTGTTTCTGAAGAATAGAAAACAGTAGAAATGATGCTGTTAATTTTGAAGCTAGATCATAAAAGGCAGTTAGCATCTCATTTCCTCTCTTTTGGGACATGTGTGCTAACAGCTCTCAACCAACATGTAAAGCAGCCACATTCCCTAAAGCGTCCATGCTGGAGAGACATGGGGGAGGCCACGTGGAAATGGAGAGGACTAAGGGGCCCAGGTGCACCAGCACCCAGCAGTTTCAGTCTTGCCATCGACAACTGCCATTTGGGTGGGCAAGTGAGTTTCAGACAATTTCTAGCTCCCAGCTTTTGTGTCTCCCCAGCTATTGCCAAGTGGAGCAGAGACAAGTTAGTCTCCACCAAACCCTGCTTAAATTTAGCCCTGCTTAAATTGGTCAGGAAAATTAATTTAAAAAAATGTAAACCACTAACATTCACGGTGGTTTGTTGCATAGCATTAGGTAACTGAAACGCCTTCCATAGTGTCGATATGATCATATAATTATACAAAAGACTGTACACACTCTGATGTGTATATCTGTCTGTCTGGGTGTGTGCACGTTTGTGTGTGTATTTGTGTCATTGTTTTACGCTGGTTATTGAAATTAGAAATCAGACATCAATTTGATAATCAAGGCATCAGAGTAGAATTACATGGACTTGAGAGTTCATTCAGGCTGGGCTAGAATTATTGTATATTTAAAGCATATCTTTACCTTGGATAATATCATATAAACAATAACAAGCACTTTCAAGTCTACTCCCCCTCTTTTTAGGTGCCAAATGCATCATTTGGTCATGTCCAAGGAAGTAAAATGCAGTTATGTGCCTATCAGATGTAATCCTACTATGTCTACCTAAGGATATACCCTGGTCTCTTAGGTTTCTAAGTACATACTTCTCAAGTTACCATCAACAAACAGCATTATTTACAAATTATTTTATTTGAAGGCTTATTTTACGGTCGTCACATTACAGAAGACCAAGCTTACTAAGTAGCCTAGTAGACAAAAGCTTGAGCGGTAGAGTCAGAGAAACTTGATTTGAACTCTTATTCTGATCCTTACGGGCTGGTAAGGATCAGACAAAATCTTAGACAAAATCTTTGCACTCACATGAGTTTGCTCATGTGTGAGATGGAGATATCAATACCTTTTGTACAAGACTGTGGTAAGGATTAAATCTGATAAAGGGTGTAAAGTGCTTACTTTAGAGCCTGTCATTGTAAAGGATCAATAAATTGTAGTTATTATCACCATAGTTGTTGTTATAATGTGTTGACTTTTACAAGGTTTGATTTCAGAAGATAGCTTTCTCCCACCTCTTCCACAAGGACTGTAGTCAATTTACCATAATTCCTATGTAGTAGATTGCCATTTCTGCAAATTACATGTATTCAAATTGATCCAATTGCTCTGACAATAACTCTGTGCCAAACTGTAACATCTGTAGTTTCCTTAAATAAAAATGTGCTCAATTTGCATTTTATATAATAGATGATTATGACATAGATTGAATTCTATACCAGCTGATCTGGAGGAAAAAAGTAACAGAATACTTAAGAAAAGGATTATGGTTGGTCTTTATTC
>RJWJ010021830.1:0-27457 GCA_004363605.1 Indri indri | reverse complement strand
GCCAGCAGTGAGCTCTTCCCACAGCCCACCTTCCCCACGATGCCCACCAGCATACCCTGCAAGGAAGCCACACAAGCAAATGTCTGCTCTTTGCAAGGAAAGGGACGGAGGGGGCAGTGGTCTCCCTTTTGAGGCACTGGGCTGTCAATCTTCCCACCGAGGCTTCTCTCTAGGCCCCAGTTAGTGTGTAGGGAAAGAATCCTCCAACTCACAGGCTGATCTGTTGGATCTAGGGAAGTAGTGTGTTTTATTCTCCACTCAGAGTTGTTATCGGTTCCACTGTGTATGTGAGGAGCCTCTGAAAGGAGGAAGCATGCCAGAGGTGATGGGAGGAAAATGCCCAAGAACTTCCCAAGGTAAGCTCTGAGACATGCATTCCAGGATGGGGAGAGGGAAGGGAAGGACTCCAGGCTTTGGGGCCTGAACGCTGGGCTGGCTAAGTCAACTTGTGGCTACACTTCTGATAGCTCAGTGCCTTGCACAGGTGCCTGTTTCTGTGATTTGTAGTTTAAAACTTTCTGTTCTCTCTTTCTTTCTTAGTTGCAACATATGTTCATGGAGCTATCTCCTGCTCAAAAAAAAAAACAAAAAAAAAAACAGATTCCTAGTTCCTTTTCTAGAAAGGGGCTGGGCTCTCAGAAGCTGTTTGTGATGCCCACATCCTGCCAGCCAAGGTTGACCCATCTACAAGTGGACACCAGACTAATCTGAGACCTTTCCCTGGGAATGTGGGATCAGGACCCAGAGGCAGCTCCTCCCTCTTGTTGGCTGCAGCTATAAATGGGAGAGCTCTCTGCAGTCATACCTTTTGCTCAACGGATAGTGAGTCCACAGAGAGGGAAGAACCAGGCGAATAAAGAGAAACACATACAAGGCAGAAAGCTGTGCAAGTTGAGGCCTGGTTCTGGGCTGTTTCTAAGATCCAGTTGCGTTTTTGCCTTTGGATTCTGCAATTTATCTCTATATCCCTATTATAACTTTTTGTTTGCTTAAGCTAGCTCCAGTGGGTTTCTATGACATATTCAAAAAAGCCGTAACACACACATTAGCAAAATTCCTTTTAAAAATTCCAGCCTTGTCTTGCCTGAACTAAGAGGAAAAACAAAACATACAGTCCAAGCCAGAAACGTGAGCCAAATGTGGTGGAGGCGATTCAGCCACCACTGGAGAACGCTGAGTTGAACTGTGGGGCACGGGGTTGGAAAAAGGTCAGGAGAGAGTGAAAACTCAGGACTGGGGGTGAACAGGAGTTGCCCTCTGCCAGGAATGTGCACGTTTTAAGTTCTTTGACTATGTATGCTGCAGTGTGAATCAGAGGGTGTGACTGCTTTTAACCAGGCTAAATAGAGGATCATCTATCCCATTCACAAAATCTTTCTCAGAAGGGGTTGCTGGGCCTCTCCCCTAAGTCCCCAGCCTGGGGGAGATGCTGGATAAGCCCTGGAGCCTGTTTTGTACTTTGTGGCCTCTGAGGGACACGGAAAGACAAACATACCTGTTGGTCTGAAATGGATGAATATGAGCTCCCTGAAGTCCAAGAGAGGTGTGACTACTCTAAAAAAGCTGGGTGTGGCAGAATGAGATTCAGACTGGAACCTGCTCACCGAACCCCTCCTCTGTCTCCCTCAGTAGTTAGAGCTGCAGAGCCAACCAGCTATGACTAGCTATGACTGGCTCAGTCTTTGCTTATCTGTCACTGAGTCTCCATCTCTCTCATTTGTCTGGGGACTCTCCCAAGGTATCTGTCCAACAAACCTTTTTCACTTTGAGGTGACTGATGAAGGTCTCTTGGCTGGTTCCAACCGGGTCCCAGGAGAACAGGGCTCCATGCAACTCTAATACTGTAGATGGCTCTGTGGGGGGATCTGAACAGGAAAGAAGCCACTCAACTTGGGCTCCTCATCTACCACCAACCCGCTTGGGGAGCGTAAATCGGGGGCATGTTGTCGACTTGCCTGCCCCACATCTACATGCCTGGGGCTAATTCAGTCTCAGTCTTGGTCTGCTCTGCCTGCATTCTGCTGCCTCTGACTCCTCTCGGCAGTATCTATGCACAGTGCCAAGTGGCTACATTCCCTTCCTCACCCTGTGCCAGGTTCAGCCCTCTAGCTTCCCATTACCTGGGCTGTAATAGGCCTGGGGGTTGTGGTTTGGAAGATCAAGGAAACGCTGGATCCGGTCCAAGGACACTTTGGCTTCCAGGAGGCCATTGATCACCCAAGGGAAGTTGTTGAGGGGAAGAATGAGCATGCGTACCAGTGCCAGGGCCGTGAACACCTAAGTAGAGTGGAAGAGGGGTGGAATGGAAGAGCCATCCAAGGGCCTGCTCTACAGGTAGCCCTGCGAACAGGTCTGTGGAGGGAAGAACAGGGCAGCAGCAGAACTGCAGGGATAGCTGGACAATCCTGGGATTGGAGGTGGTAGAGGTGGCTATTCCCAGAATCCGAGAAATTCCAATGTTCCTCCAGGGATCAAGGTTGTATCTTGATAAGTGCACAGGTCTAGCTCATTTTGAGACTTCCTCAGAATTTCTAAGTAGCAACATCACCTGGCCTTGGCCAGACCTGGCATTGGATCATAGATTTTTCCCAAAGCCATTAGAATGAGGAAAAAGGGACCTAATCCCAGGCCTGGGCCTGACTGGAAGATGGAGTGGAAGGAAGAGGAGAGAGGAAGGAAAGGAATTCCTCCACAGAGAGGAGGGTTATATATCCAAGGCCCCAGAAAAAGGTCCCTTCAGAGTTTCCCTTTGGTTGGGAAAGGAGGAGGCAGTCAGGGATCCTTCCCTCCTCGCCAGCCAGCACCCAGGGCCTGAGCCCACCTCTCCACTCCACTGTAGTCTCCTTCAGGCTGGCACCCTCTCAGGCCTTCCTAGAGCTATCCCCTCCCTTTCTGGTCCTCACCTTGGTGGCCGTGAGCTGGTGCCCCATGAGGACATAAGTGATGAAGATGATGATGGAGATGACGACCGGCAGGGCAGCCCACAGGTATACGCAGGCTGCATCCAGGTATTTGATGACACAGAGTCGCCCCAGCTCTCGAGCCCGGTAGGCCTCTACCCGGGCCCCCAGTGCTTGCTCCCACCCGCAGAACTTGATGACCCGAATGCCACTCAGCAGCTCTGCCATGAACTAGGGATGGGAGACAAGACAGCAGTGTGAGGTGGAGTCTTCCCCAGGCTCCTGGCAGAGAATGTCAAGTACTCTGAGCTCCCAGATACTCTGTACTTCCCTAGCTTTGGTTTTCTTCCTCACCTCAGTCCTTTCTGGAAATCCTGCCCCTCAAATCCTTCTCAGCCCTGGGTTGCTTCCCTTCCCAGTGTCTCTTTTACTTCTCCATTTGCTCCAGCTGGGGACAGGTTGGAGCCGGAATTCCCCACCTTGCTGGTGGAAGGTGCAGGCAGGTCACCACACTGCGGTAAAAGCACTCCTTCTTCCACCAGATGAGGGACTGAGGATTACTCCCCAAAGCCAAAACGTGGGCTTTGGGAGACAGCCACCAGTTCTGGCCCATAGCTTGGGTGATACAGGAACCATTCCTAGAGGAGTATACAGGCATAAGAGGCCACACCACAGCCAGGGTCAAACAGGCCAATGAGCCCAGGCAAGATGGGCAAGGGCCAGGAACTCCTTAGAGACCTAGTCTGTAGCTGTCACAGGTATGCGAAAAGGCCTCAGGCCATAACCTGCTACCAACCCCTCCTTCTCCCCACTAGCACTGAGTTGTTCCAGTAAGGTTGATAGCTATACTGCATGGACCCCCAGGACTGCTACCCGCTTTGTAAAGGTACCCACAATCACTGCAGAACCCAGAACTGATTCAGCCAGACCCTCAATATCTAGAGTTGGCGCAGGCAGGAAAGTGACCTATTTCCTTCTCCACAGCCCACTCCTAAGAGGTAGCTGAGTTTCTCCTAGGCCTCTCCACATGCAGCCGTGGGGTGGTCAGTGCCCTGGACAAGGAGGTGGGAGACCTGGGTCCCAGCTCTGTCACTAAAAACCCATTTAGTCCCAGGGAGATTACTTCCTCCCTCCTAGGGATGCTGCCTAGGGCCACATGAGCTAATGCTGCTATATTACCAATGGGCCACATTTATATAGAGCTCACTTTATGACAGGCACTATGCTAAGCATTATCTTATACGACCCTCACCACAACCCTGTGAGGCGAACAATCATTATCCTCATTTTACACGTGAGGAAGTGGAGGCCCAAAGAGGTTAAGTGACTTGTCTGAGGTGACTGAACTAGTTAGTAAGTGTAGATTTGAATCCAGGTCTGTTTTTCTCCAGTCTGAGCTCTTAGCTTCTAAGTCACGCTCAGTCTCTCAGGCAGTGTGCACGGGAGGACCTACAGACCCAGGCCGGGTGAGGTCTCTAGATAGCCGAGGGACCCCATATAGCCCCTTACCTTAACCCGTGCGTCCTTGTGCTGTAGCATCTCCTGGTTACTGGCCATGATACGGGTAGCGATCACTTTGTTGACAGGAACCAGCAGAAGTGCCAAGATCAGACCACCCACAAAGGCCACACCCACCTGCTGGTACAGCAGGTAGAGGGTGACGGCCACCTGCAGGGGCAGGCCCCAGGCCTCATGGAAGCTCCCAGCAAAGTTAAGCAGCCGCTCAGAGTCAGTGCCTAGTAGGTTTAGGACCTCGCCGGCAGGAGGGCGGCTGGGCCCCAGCTGTAAAGCCTTGTGGTACAGGATGTTTAGCACGGCCCCTCGTGCCTGAAGTGTCACCTTACGCACCTCATACCCATACTGATTCTGCAGCACAGCGCCCAGCACAGCCCCACCAGCCAGCCCGAGGGCATAGAGCAGGCCGTGGCTTAGTGGCTCCTGTCCCTCCTCCAGGAAGTTCACCAGTAGGGAGAGCAGCAGAGGCCCTGAGAATCCCAGCATGGTCCCCATCAGCTTCAGCAGTCCAAGTGCCAGATAGCACCATCCAAAGGCCCCATACAAGGCCCTCCACAGCTGGGCCCCGTCCTGCCAATGTGCCTGTAAGGCACGGGCTAGGTAGGTTGGATGCAGCCTGTGGGGGAGGTGGCAAGTGTCCTGGGGCTGCCGAAGCTCTCCACGAGCCCCACGGGCCAGCAAGGGTGCCAGCCAGGCATAGGAAAAGCGTGACAGCCAACTCTCCCCATCCTCGGCCACCTCGGGTTCTTGACCCTCAGGCAGGAGGGGCTCCGGAGCCCAGGGTCCTTGTGGCCCCCCAGGGGCTGCCCATCCTAGTATATAGGCCAACAGTGCAGCCAGCTGCAGGATAAGAAGGCATAGGCGGGCTAGGGGCCCTGGGAGAAGTGGGGGCAGAAGTGTGCCTCGCTGGCAATGCCATAACAGTGTCAGTGCTAGAGCTGGAGCTGGCAGGATGGCTGCTAGAGCCAAGGCCAAGGGCCCCCGGGAGTGGCCATGAGGGGAATGGGCCAAGGCCCACAGGGCAAGGCTGTGGGTGATCCAGGCTACAGCTGCCACACACCCTGCCAGCACCTCTAGCCCTACAGGACCTGGGCCCGCCCCTGGTGGTACAGCAACTGGAAGGAGGTCTAGCAGCGGGAAAATGGACAGCAGGAAGGAAGCTGCAAGTCGGAGGCGCCAGCCAGCATGACAAGGTAGGATGTAATCTGGACTCCTGGCGACAAGGGGGAAGAAAGAAAAGGAGGCATATCAGGACTGACTCAGGGCCCAGACATACCCCTCACCTTCAACGATTCACTTCCTAAGGAATCCACTCCCTTCCTGCCTTGCACATCTATCCCTACCCCCACTTTACCTTGGAACCCAGGTCCTTTTCTTCCAGGAGGTCTTCCCATATTGACCCAATCCATTTTCTAACCTACCTACACCATTTCTTTTTTTTTGTTTGTTTTGCTTTTTGTTTTTTTTTTCTTTTTTAAGACAAAGTCTTGCTCTGTTGCCCAGGGTAGAGTGCCATGACATCGGCCTAGCTCACAGCAACCTCAAACTCCTGGCTCAAGCGATCCTCATGCCTCAGCCTCCCGAGGAGCTGGAACTACAGGGGCGAGCCACTATGCCTGGCTAATTTTTTTCTATTTTTAGTAGAGACTGGGTCTCACTCTAGCTCAGGCTGGTCTCAAACTCCTGACCTCAAGCAATCCTTCCACCTCGGCCTCCCAGAGCGCTAGGATTATAGGCATGAGCCACCATGCCCAGCCAACACATCATTTCTGATGTATTCTTTCACCACAGGCATCAACAATTTTGAGTTAAGGTTGTACCTAACATGAACTCTAACTAGAAAAAAAAATCAAAAGTCTTAATACATATAAACACTAAGGGATGCATATTCATTTTAATAAAAGGATCCACCTAAGATTACCCTTAATTCACCTGAAGTACTATTAGATGAATAAAAATTTGACCTACCTACAGCTGCTATATTCTAATACTATAGCCTAAATTTTATAAAGCTTCAGAATATTCTACTTTCCGTCTTTCCGCTGATGGTAGAAGGTGGTATGGATCTCTTTTGTGACTCCTTTAGCTGAAGAAAAATCTCTTTGTCCTTTTGTCTATATCTTCTTGGCATATAAAAAATGTTTTCAGTAAAACAAAAGGTGATCTGTCTGTATTAAGAATCAAATATGGGAAAACCCATCTGCAATAGTGAGTATCAGAATGCCTTGAAGGTTCACATAAAAAGAGGACTAAATCTGTTACATCCTTTGTTGGCAGGGATGGGTTACTGAAAAAGTTTAGTTGTAAACTAAAATTCTTTGAGTTTTCTTAAAAGTCAATCTGATGGCAATCACATGGAGGGGTTTGGATTGGAATAAAAATCAACCTTAAAGGATTCTATTTCCAGACCAGGAGTAGTGGCTCACGCCTGTAATCCCAATGCTTTGGGAGGCTGAGGCAGGAGGATCACTTGAGGACAGGAGTTCAAGGCCAGCTTGGGCAACATAGTGAGGACCAGTCTCTAAAAAAAAAATTTAAAAATTAGTTGGGTGTGGTGGTACATGCCTGTAGTCCTAGCTACTTGGGAGGCTTAGACGGGATGATTGTGTGAGCCCAGGAGTTTGAGGCTGCAGTGAGCTATGATAGCACCATTGCACTCCAACTTGGGTGACAGAGTGAGATCCTGTCTCAAAAAAAAAAAAAAGAATTCTATTTCCTAAGATGTAGGGACAGAAGGACAGAAGAAAGAAAACTGGGCCCTTGGTGGCTGGTGTAGTGGCCCCAAGTTAGCCATCAACCAGGCTCATAACCTTGGGCAAGTCTCTTTCCCTTTCTCTGTCTTACTTTCCTCAACAATACAGTGAGAAATGAAGAGTCTAGACCCAAAGACCTCTGAGGTCCTTTCCTGTCTGAGATTCTGGATTCTTCTAACCCTTCTGAGCAACTCCCAAAAGGCTGAAAAGTGAAGTGAGATAGCCACAATTTCTATTGATTACATGATCATCTTTCTTGCCTTCTCATTAGACCCTGAGTTCCCAAAGGACTGTGCCAATTTTTAATAGCTATTCCTCTGAGCAGGCTGTGGATGTCTTCGGGAACTGACTAACCCTTCTAGACTTTTGTCTCATTCTATGTAAAAGACAAACCAGGATTCCTCCCAGACCAAGCAGATCTGCAGCTTCTACACAAGGAAGGGATTCATTAGCCCCCTAATTCCTCTTGAATAGGGACACTTTACCCCAAAAGACTAAGAACTCTCAAAGGCAGAGACCATATCACCCTCTTGCCTTCTCAGCAGCCAGAATGAGACTAACTTTAATCACCTCTAGCCATACAAAAACTAAGTACAAAATCAAGGTTAGTTCAGCACCCACACCTTATAGCCCTAAACCGAGGAAGGCTTAAGTTTGCTCTTCTCTTCTAACTACTGCTTCCTCTCCAGTTGAATCTACCTATGCTCTTTTTGCTTTGTTTTTGTTTTTTTGAGACAGAGTCTCACTCTGTTGCCCTGAGTGCCATGGTGACAGCCTCGCTTACAGCAGCCTCAAACTCTTGGGCTCAAGCAATCCCCTGCCTCAGCCTCCCAAGTAGCTGGGACCACAGGCGTGTGCCACCATGCCCAGCTAATTTTTTCTATTTTTTGTAGAGACAGGGTCTCACTCTTGCTCAGGCTGGACTCCAATTACTGAGCTCACGGGATCCTCCCACCTTGGCTTTCTGGTGTGCTAGGATTACAGGCGTGAGCCACCGCACCCGACCTACCTATGCTTTTCTTAACCTCTTAACTGAGGTTTCATGGATATGGTGAGAAACCGGCCCTATAACTTAAACACAAGTCATCCTTTTTGGTTAAAAACATTGTTCACGCAATTTTGCCTATAATTCATGACAGCTGTGTTTGGGCATCTGAAAAGCTACAATAGTAATGATTTCTAACATGCATTGGGCCTTTAAAAACCTGTCAGGCACTGTACTATATGCTTAAATGCATTATCTCATTTAAACCTTCCAACAATGCTATGAGACTAAGAGAAGGTAGGTAAGTTGCCCCCAAACAGCCACACTGCTGCTAAGTGGTAATACTCAGATTTCATTCTCCTTCTGCCCTACTCCCAGACCTCGCTATTCTGGTGACATTGACGGGGAAATGTTGGTTGCGGGTGAGATGTGCAGGCCCACACGGACAGATGTCCTGCTCCCGTCTCTACCCACCTCGGGGTGCCCAAGTAGCAGGCACTGAGCACGGCGAGGAGCGCGTGGGGCAGGGCGCTGAGCACCAGCTGGGTGAAGCAATGGCCTGTGGTGCCTCCCTCCCACAGCGGGAGAGGCCACGCTGCGCTGCTGCCGCACAGCTGGGCCAGGAGCCGCTCCATGGACGCCTCACCTGAGGGGAAAGCCGAAGATGAAAGAAGTGGAGGGTGTCAACCGGCTTTGCCGGCACGTCCCAGCCGGGTCGCCCCGCCTTCAGCCCCGCCCTCGAACCGGGACCTCCCCTCGCTTCCGCCCCAAAGCCAGACCCTGCCCATTCTCGCGGTAGCTCTAAGGGTAGAAAGGGAGGAGGTTTCGCTGCCCGGAACTGGCGGGTTTCTGGACTCTGGTCTGCTACCCTGCCACCGTTCTTTCCCTTCCCGTTTCCTCGTCCCCAGGGATCCGGAACCTCAAACCTGAAGAAGTTGCTCTGCACCGGAGTCCGATATCCTGAGTACTGGTGGATGCAAAAGAACATGTGGCGGAACCAGGGTGCTGGGCTAGCCTTGGCTGGCGCCCCCTAGAGGCTGGAAGACCTGGCAGGCGCTGTTGCCCCCCCTACCATACGCAGGGCTTCTTCGCGCGTGCGCGTCTCTCTGCTTCGTATGGCTTCCGTATGCAGGCGCGCTGCTGTCGTCGCGGCCTGTGTGTACCCACGTTTGTCATCTCCCTTGCATATCGACCGTTTTAGTGCAACATAATTTATACCTTCTTATGTGGAGTACTCGCTCCCATCTATCTCCTGCTTACCAGTTGGCACGTACGTTGCACGCTGTAATTCTTGACGGTTAAAGAGCTGGGAAGCCGGACATACCTGCTACTACGGACGCTTATAAACCATTTCTTTCCTTATTCTAGGGCTGTATGACCTTGGAGAAATTACCTAACCTCTTTGAGCCTCAGTTTCTTTATCTGTACAGTGGGGGCAATACCAATACCAAAGTACTGTCGCAAGAGTTGAATAATTAATTTAGCAATTAATCATTTAGCACGCCTAGGGGAAGTCTTTCATTAGAGTAATCCTCCAATAAATAAATCTTTTAAGGAAGTAGTGGGAAGAATAGAAGCTTTGTAGTTATATGGACCTGGGTTTGAATGGTGACCCCACCAATTTTTAGCAGTGTGAAGTTGGTCAAGTTACTTCTGCAGCTTAGTTTTATTATCTGTCAGGCATGATATTGGTATCTGTTTTACCAGAGTGTGTACAGCGCTCAAAGAAAACAAGTTCAACAAATGACAACTGTGATTATCCCACTTAATCTCAATAAGAAGCCTGGTACCTCTCTCTGTCAGGAATTAATTTTCCTATTTTTAAAAATAAAGTGGGTTTGCACTTCACAAACTTTAATAATTAATGGATCATCCTGGCAATGATCATCAATGGCTGCTGACTTACAAAAAGACACAACCAGACATTGCATGCCTGTTAATGAATAATAAAATATTCTTGCCAAAAAATTTAACCTGAATCTGATCAAGTCATTAGATCTAATTATCTATTATATTTGCAAGAAACATGGGAGACAGTTAAAAAATACTGCAAGGATGCAGCTACTAATATCCAGATTATGAAAAGCTATATAGAACAAATGACCCAACTTCTTTAACAAGATAACAAATGGAAAAAAAATAGAGAGGGAAACCTATAAATTAGAAGTGGCTTAAAAGACATGCTAACCAATTGTAATATATGGATCTTATTTGTGCCCCGATTTGGACAAATTATTTTTGAAAAGTGATGAGCCAATCAGAAATGTTTTAACACATTCTAGATAGTGCGTGATTTTAAGATTTAACGTTAAAATTTTTAAGTGTGAAAATGGTATTGTGGTTGTTTACTTTTTAAAGGCTTTATCCCTTTGACATACTTATTGAAATGCTTACAGATGAAATTATATGATGTCAGGGATTTGCTTCAAAATAATCTGGGGTTGGGGAAGTGACTGGGAATATAATTGAAACAAGAGTGGCCTCAGTTGGTTATTGTTGAAGTTGGGTGATGGATACATGGGAATAAATTATTAATATATTATTCTCTCTACTTTTGTACAGGCATACCTTAGAGATTTTGTGGTTTTGGTTACTCACCACCACAAGAAAATGAGTGTTGCAATAAAGTGAGTAATGCAAATTTTTGGTTTCCCAGTGCATATAAAAGTAATGTTTACACTATACTGTAGTCTATTAAGTGTGCAATAGCATTATGTCTAAAAAAAAAAGTACATACCTTAATTTAAAAATACTTTATTGCTAAAAAACCCTAACAATCATCTGAGCCTTCAGCAAGTCATAATCTTTTTGCTGGTGGAGGGTCTTATCTCAATGTCGATGGTGCTGACTGAACAGGATGGTGGTTGCTTAAAGGTTGGGGTGGCTGTGGCAATTTCTTTAAAATAAGTTAACAATGAGGTTTTCTGCATCTGTTCTTCCTTTCACAAAAGATTTCTGTGTAGCATGCGATGCTGTTTGATAGCATTTTACACACAGTAGAATGTCTTTTGAAATTGGAGTTAATCCTCTCAAACCCTGCCACTGCTTTATCAACTAAGTTTATGTAATATTCCAAATCTTTTGTCATCATTTCAACAGTGTTCACAACATCTTCACCAGGAGTCAATTCTATCTCAAGAAGCCACTTTCTTCATCCATAAGAAGCAACTTCTGATCTTTTCAAGTTTTATCGTAAGATTGCAGCAATTCACTCACATCTTCAGGCTCCACTTCTAATTCTGGTTCCTTTGCAGTTTCCACCACATCTGCAGCTCCTTCCTTCACTGAAGTCTTGAACCCCTCAAAGTCATCCATGAGGATTGGAATCAACTTCTTCCAAACTCCTGTTAATGTCAGTATTTCGACTTCCTTTCGTGAATTACAAATGTTCTTATTGGCCTCTAAAATGGTGAATCCTTTCCAGAAGGTTTTTAATTTTCTTTGCCCAGATCCATTAGAGGAATCACTATGGCAGCTATAGCCTTATAAAATGTAGTTCTTAAATAATAAGATGTGAAATTTGAAATTACTCCTTTGATCCATGAACTGCAGAATGCATGTATTTTGAAGGCATGAAAGCAACATCCATCTCCTGTACATCTCCATTGGAGCTCTTGGGTGACCAGGTGCATTGTCAATGGGCGGTAATGTTTTGAAAGGAATCTTTTTTTTCTGAACAGTAGGTCTCAACAATGGGCTTAAAATAGTCAGTAAACCATGCTGTAAACAGATGTGCTATCATCTAGGCTCTGTTATTCCATTCATAGACCACAGACAGAATAGATTTAGCCTAATTCTTAAGGACCCTAAGATTTTCAGAGTGATGGGGAGCACTGGCTTCAACTTAAAGTCACCAGCTGCATTAGCCCCTAACAGGAGAGTCAGCCTGTCCTTTGAAGCTTTGAAGCCAGGCATTGACTTCTCCTTTCTATCTATGAAACTCCTAGATGATATCTTTCAGCAGAAGACTGTTTTGTCTATATTGAAAACCTGTTGTTTAGTATAGCCACCTTCATTCCATGATCTTATCTAGATCTTCTAGATAACTCACTACAGCTTCTCCATCAGCGCTTGCTGCTTCATTTTGCATTTTTATGTTACGGAGATGGCTTCTTTTCTTAAACCTCATGAACCAACCTCTGCTGGCTTCAAACTTTTCATTTGTAGCTTCCTTACCTCTCTCGGCCTTCATAGAATTGAAGAGAATTAGGGCCTTACTCTGGATTAGGTTTTGGCTTAAGTGAATGTCATGGCTGATTTGATTTTCTATCCAAATCACTAAATTTTTCCCCATATCAGCAATAAGGCTGTTTTGCTTTCTTATCATTCTTGTGTTCACTGGAGTAACACTTTTAATTTCCTTCAAGAACTTTTCCTTTGCATTCACAGCTTGACTAACTGGTGCAAGAGGCCTAGCATTTGGTCTATTTCAGCTTTCAGCATGTCTTCCTCACTAAACTTAATCATTTCTAGCTTTTGATTTAAAGTGAGAGACATGCAACTCTTCTTTTCACTTGAACACTTAGAGGACGTTGTAGGGTTATTAATTGACTGAATTTCAATATTGTCATGTCTCACAGAATAGGGAGTCCCAAGGAGAGGGAGAGAGACAAGGGAACAGCTGGTGGGTGGAACAGTCAGAACACACACAATATGTTATTAAGTTAGCCATCTTATATGGATGTGGTTTTTGGTGCCTCAAAACAATTACAATAGTAACATCAAAGATCACTGACGACAGATCACCATAACAAATATATGCTAATGGCCGGGCGCGGTGGCTCACGCCTGTAATCCTAGCACTCTGGGAGGCCGAGGCGGGCGGATCGTTCTGAGCTCAGGAGTTCGAGACCTGAGCAAGAGCGAGACCCCGTCTCTACCAAAAATAGAAAGAAATTAATTGGACAGCTAAAAATATATATAGAAAAAAAATATTAGCCGGGCATGGTGGCGCATGCCTGTAGTCCCACCTACTCGGGAGGCTGAGGCAGTAGGATTGCTTGAGCCCAGGAGTTTGAGGTTGCTGTGAGCTAGGCTGACGCCACGGCACTCGCCCCAGGCAAGAGAGTGAGACTCTGTCTCAAAAAAAAAAAAACAAAAAAAACAAAAAAACAAATATATGCTAATGAAAAACTTTGAAATATTGTGAAATATTGCTTATTAAAATGCAGAGTCTGAGGTCTACTCTGGACCTGCTAAATGAGAATGTCTAGGAGAGGAGCCTGTGATCTGTGTGGGCAGGTTCAAGCCCCACAGCTGTCAAGAGCCTCCTTCAAGATTGTGTAACAGAACTAGTACATAGCACAGCCCATACTCTAGACCAGGATCGTGATATCCAAATCACACTCCTTAAGGCAAGGTCTCACGGTCCAAATTGGATCAGGAACCTTCCTCCCTTAAGACTTTACATTTGAACTGTTGTAAAAGACTGAAATACATTATTTTACTTTAATAACCTTTTTATTATAAATGCAATACCCTGTAGAAAAGGTGGAAATATAGAAAAGTATAAAGAAAAATTTTAAACCCCTGGAGGCATAGTTGGCCAACTGGTAAATTTCAAGCAATTGGTGGAGGAGACATGCAAGGGTGCTCCTAACAACCCGTGACTTTCTGACTGCTTTCACCACCTGCCCCTACAGTGAATCCTGTGCCTACTATTCCTCTTGGCACTAAGAGCAGGGCAGCTGGATCCAAAATCATTATTATTCTTATCACTAAATCTTTGGACATTTCTCCCAAATCACAGATACTCTCTTGACCGCTACAACTGCACATATATCAAATGCAGATATGACATGTGCCCCTGATGTAACTCACAAAGTCTCACATTCATACTCATATTTTTTTGAGCCCAGCGCAAGTGCTGAAAGCTTTTTTCTCTCCATGCCAAGTTCCATCTTTCTCCTCCCCACCATCTAATTTTCCAGGTTTCAGAGCATGTTGGGGCCTTCAGGTCCCTCATAAGACTTGTAGGTTATATAATCACTCATGGTCTGAAAAGGTTCATAGGCAGGCAGGTTAATTTTAAGAGCTCTAGTTTAACCCAAGACAATAAGAAAAACTTAGCATTTCTCTTCTCAGTGATTAAAAATCATGACTCCCTGGCTGACTGGGTAAGTAGCTATTAGCCACTGTACAGAAGTATACCATCCTATACAGAGGCCTGTGCTAAAGTGTGTTTCATTGCATGTATACAAGCAGGATGAGGTGAAGTTAAGTGGGGGGGATCTAAGAGCCAGAGGACAAGAGGACCTGAGAGGCCACTTCTGAGAGGAGATAATGCTTCTGTTAAAAATTTCTCTTCTTCCCTTTCTGCTATCCACCCCAACCCATGGCCAACGTGGTGCTCAGGCATTCTGGGAGGGCCCTGGTTACCTCTGGCCATCTGGAGTAGGTGGTGGAGGATGTGGTCCCCTCATTTTCATAACATCCCAGCGTTCTTATTTTTGATAAGAAGTTTGGCAAAGGAGTCATAACATCAGTGGGATCCTTTCTGCTGGTCACAAATAATCAACTAATTTATATTTTCCCAAGACATAGAGGAGGAAAGATAATTTGAGACAAATAATTCTTCCACCCGATATCATTTGACCCTTAGTTTCATCCAGTTTCCCAGAGACTTTTACACCATGGTTTCTGAAAAATGAGGCCGAAGGTACAGGTTTGTCTCCCTCCTTCCACTTTGGGGAATGGTTGGTAAGTGGAGTAGTAGCTGGGTGGGAAGGGGAGGTGAAGGAGAGGAGGAAATCATTGGTCACTAGATAATTCAGAATCCATAAAGTGGAAGGATGGCCAAATTCTCTGAAATCTGGATGGCCAAAGGAAGATTCCACAACTTTGAACACTGACTTCAGATTCATTAACCCAGATTTGATGTGAACTGAGCATGGCTGCCCAAAGGCCCACAGAGAGGGTGGCATAGAGGTGGGCAGGTTCGGCGGCCTGCCCAGGAGTGGGCGGGAGGCAAGGGATGGAGGGAGAGGTACCTCTGAGGAATGAAGGAGAGTTCTCTCAGCATGATGGCTTTCCAAGGAAATAGGTCCTATCTTCCAGTTCCCCTCTTGGCTGACTTTCTCCTTTCTGCCTGTACTTTGCTCCATAGCTATCAGCAAACTGATTTGCTGGAGGGCAAGGGGACAGGTGTGGCTAGGGCTGGGTCCAGACAAACCCACTGCCAGGCCCAAGTGTTCATCGCGCCCACATCTTCCTGCCAGGTCACCATCTGAGAGGTCACTTGGAATGATGTTAGTCTTAAGGCTGGGAAGGGAACCAGGAACTAGGCCTGCCCAGATCACATGTCATGTGTTCCTCCTTCCTAAAGATGACATTTCATATCAATGGAGCCATACAATATATAGTCTTTGCCTTTGGCTTCCATCACTTAACATGCTGTTTTTGAGGTTCACCAATGTTGTAGCATGTATCAGTAGTTCGTTCCTTTTTTTAAAAACAGTTCTACTGGGATAAATGTATTTACCAAACAATTCTCCCATTTAAAGTGTACAATTTGATGGTTTTTAGTATATTCACGGATATGTTCAGTTATCACCACAGTCAATCTTAGGACATTTTTATCACCTCAGAAAGAAATTTTGTACCCTTTGGTTATCAGTTCCCTATTCCCCCATCACCCCCACCCCATCCCTAACCCTAATCTATTTGTCTCATAGATTTTCTAATTCTAGATTTCCATATAAATGGAATCATATAACGTGTGAATTTTTGTGACTGTCTTCTTTCACTTAGCATGTTTTCAAGGTTAATCCAATTTGTTAGCATGTATCAGTACTTCATTCCTTTTTGCGTGTGTGTAGTAAAACATACCTAACATAAAATTTACCATTTTAGCCATTTAAGCGTACAGCTCTGTAGCACTAAGTACATTCACATTGTTGTGCAACCATTAACATCAGCCATCTCCAGTGTTTTTTTCATCTTCCCAAACTGAAACTCTGTACCTATTAAACGATAACTCCCCTGTTTGCCTTCTCTTTAGCTCTGGGCAACTACTGTTCTGCTTTCTGTCTCTGAATTTGACAACTTAGGTACTGCATACAAGTAGAATCATAGAATATTTGTACTTTTGTGACTGGCTTATTTCACATAGCATAATGTCCTCAACGTTCATCCATGTTGTAGCATGTGTCAGTATTTCCTTCCTTTTTCTTGCTGAATAATATTCCATTTTATGGATAAACATTTGTTTATGTATGGTTATGGATAGATAAACATTTAGTTTACCCATTTCTCTGTTGAGGGACATTTGAGTTGTTCCCATATTTTAGCTATTTTGAATAATGCTGTTATAAACATTCATGTACAAGTCTTTGTGTGGACACACGTTTTCAGTTTTCTTGGGTATATACCTAAGAGAATTGAATTGTTAGACTGTATGGTAACTCCATGTTTAATTGTTTTAGGAACTTCCCGACTGATTTCCAAAGCATTTTACATTCCCACCAGCAGTGTATGAGGGTTTCAATTTCTCCACATCTTTGTCAGCACTTATTACTTGACTTTTTTATCCTGGCCATCCTAGGATATGAAGTGGCATCTCATTGTGGTTTTGATTTGCATTTCCCTAATGGCTAGTGATGTTTAGGATCTTTTCATGAACTTATGGGCTATTTGTTTATATCTTCCTTAGAGAAATGTCCATATCTATCACTCTGTATCCCCTTACCTATTTTTTTCAAACTATATATTACAATTTGAAATGTTATCTATTTGTTTTTATTTGTTTATTTTCTGTCCCCTTCTCCACTAGCCTATATGCTCCATAAGAATAGGGATTTTATTATTGTTTCTCAGCACCATATCCCTAGTGCTTAGAACAGTGCCTGACATGTGGTGAGTACTCAGTAAGTTATTTGTTGAATGAATGAGTGAATAAATGAATGGACTCATTAATAGGGAAAACTGAGCCAAACTGCAAAAGGCTTCCCTGCTCCCACCTACTCTCCCAACAGCAGCAGAGTGGGGAGCTGGGCAAGCCACAGCCACAGCTAGAAGAAGTATCACTCTTGAAAAATAACAACAATATCTGCTCCTGATTGAGTGCCCATTATGTGCCCCATACTGTTCTTGGCACTTTCACCCATTATCTCTCATCTTTAGAACCACCTTGCAAAATGGGTGTAGGGCATGGTGGTTAACCAAGGAGGTTTTTGAGACAAGGATTGGAATCAGCTACTCCCTTAATATGTGATCTTGAGCAAGTTTTTTGAGCTTGGAGAGTCTCAGTTTGCTTATCTATAAATGTGGTTAATAATAGAGTCTCTTTCACAGAGTTGGTAGGAAGATTAAATATGATAATGTGTGCAAAACATCTAGCAAACTACCTGGGATAAAATAGTTGCTTAATAATGGTTATTTTTATCGTATCCAGTTTTTCTTTGAATTTCCAAGATGCTGTAATTTTGCAGATGAAGAAACCTACTTGCAGAGAGGTTAAATGACTTGTTTGTAGTCACACAGATATCTGATGAAGTACTAAGCAAGGATTCGGCGTGACCTCAGAGCATGTTTTATACAATATCTAATAATGATTTTCTCCTCTGCCGAAAAGCTCTGTTCTTTCTTTGACGACCCTTTTTCCATCTTGTTAGCTCTTCCTTGAAGTCAGTAAGAAATGTTTACTCGGCAGAGTTGGGAAACATGGTTGCCACAAAAAACAAACATTGAGCAGCCCATGACACTGAGCTGTGCAGAGACTGGCTTTCCAGGAGCAGAAATCCCTGAGGCAGAGCTCTCTGGGGACCACAAGATCCTGCTACTGCTCTCTCCCTTCAGATGAGGATGTGGCCTTGCTGAGGCCAAGGCGGCTTAGGAATTAGAAGAGCCCATGTTTGTAAACATCACCTTAAATGGAAGAGTTTATGGAGAGAGAAAGAGAGAGAGAGAGAAAGACAGACAGAGAGAGAGAAAGGGGGAGAATGAGAGAGAGAAAGGAGAGACTGAGAGATCATAAAGCTAGAAAGAGATTCAGAATGGGAGGAGGATATGGCTGTCTGCAGTGGGCTAAGAGCTGTGGAGACTGGGACCCTCTCCCAGTCTTTAGTTGTACATCAGTGATATGGCTGGACTCTAGGGTGAATGGCTATGTAGGACCCAGAGATGCTGTATCCTTGGCTTAGTTCTCTCAACCTCAAAGATTCCCTGGGTATGGCAGGGGATGCAGCAGAGCCATGAACCAAGGAGACTAGGGCTGGTATATTCAGTGGTAACCTGGATGAACAGTAGACCAAGAGGGTGCCCTATTGCCACAACACCACAGGAGTCTCAGAATATTGGCCTAATCCAGGGAAGTCCTCCTAGTTTGAATTGACAGCTGTTTTGGTGGGATAGAGACTAAAGGTTGAAGTTAACTTTACTTATGGAATATGAAGACATGAGATATTTGGGGCATGTCTAAGTTTATGCCTTGAGATTCAAGCCCACAATATCAATAATACAAAGCAGTGCATAATAAAGCCAAGGGAGTAGCACAATCGTGTTTACTGGAGTTCAGAGGAGGGAGAGATCATGGGGGGCATCCAGGAAACGCTTCTTGGGGGATGGGGGACCTGGAACGATAATAGTAGTAACAACAATAGTGATGATGATGGTAATAATAATAATTACTGTTTATGGAAGGCCTGGTTCTTTTTTAAAAATTTGTACAGATTTATGGAGTACATGAGAAATTTTATTACAGATGTATAATGTGTAGTGATGAAGTCAGGGAATTTAGGCTATCTATCACCCGAGTACAGTAGTTTTTTTGTTTTTGTTTTTTTGTTGTTGTTGTTGAGATGGGGTCTCGCTCAGATGCCCGGGCTAGAGTACAGTGGTGTCATCGTAGCTCACTGCAACCTCAAACTCCTGGGCTCAAGTGATCCTCCTGCTTCAGCCTCCCAAGTAGCTGGGACTATAGGTGTGCACCACCATGCCCAGCTAATTTTTCTATTTTTTATAGAGACAGGGTCTCACTTTTGCTCAGGCTGGTCTTGAACTCTTGGCCTCAAGTGATCCTCCCATCTTATTTAATATTCACAACAACCCAGCGATGTATGTAGATGTTATTATCTCCATTTTACAGTTGTGGAAACTGAGGCTCAGAACCTCAGTGAGTAACTTTCACATGGTCACATAGCTAATAAGTAGTTGAGCCAGGATTTGAACCCAAGTCTACCACCTGTCGTAGGCCCATGCCATTTCCATACTCGAGTGCTTGTCCTGAAGGACCAAGCTGAAACTTGCTTCCCTTGACAGTGATACAGCCAGAAATCCCCAGTGGGTTCCCACAGCACTTTGGTTCCTCCTCCAAGTGCCCAGCTCCTAGTGCTCAATGATGTGTCCATGTTTGTCTCCTCCAGAGCAAAGTTCCTGGAAATCAGAGAGATGTCTTGTTCACCTCTATCCTCACCATTTTTGCAGTGCTTGGCACTCAACGGGCATTCAAAATATTGAATAAATTGATGAAGGAAAAAATAAATGTTAAATACTGTGATACCACAAAGTATATATTTGATATGACATTTTAATTTCTCTTACAATTCGTGATATTGTTGGAGAGGCATAATTTACAGGCATAGCAGGGCCTATAAATAAAGAGATGAAAATGAAAAATTAAGGTTAAGATATTAAATGATAATGTGCCAAATTGCATGGATTCTTCAATAATGCAATAACAGTTTAGAAAATATAGAGGTTAGTGTAATCTTAGGTGGTATAGGGAAAAAGAGAACTGAGGACAGCTTTCTGAAATGCTGTAATTGTCAGAATTCCCAGTTGCAAGCAATGGAAATAGATTCTGAGTAAGTTAAGCTATTGTGTAGCTCTAAACACTAGGAAAGCTGGAGAAACAGGCTCAGAGCTTAAACAGCTATAACCATAGCCCAACCCACTCCATAAACAGCGGTTGGTGAGAGGATACTGCTGTCCACTAGATGCCACGTCTCATATCACTGACACCATGAGGCCAGGGCCCTGAGCTTGGCACTGCTGCCACAGCTGCATGGCAACTAGAAGTTTCTGCCACCAGGAGCACTCTTCCCTTGACTCTGCTTCTTTC
Organism: Indri indri; assembly: GCA_004363605.1. Taxonomy (NCBI): domain Eukaryota; kingdom Metazoa; phylum Chordata; class Mammalia; order Primates; family Indriidae; genus Indri; species Indri indri. Next base: position 7,246 of record RJWJ010021830.1, on the reverse strand, counting down.
CATCAGTAACTCCAGAGTCAAAGTCTGGGATAGCTGCATCTGATTGACCCAGCCTAGGACAGTGCCAGCATCTGGCTGCAAAGGAGGCTGGGAAAGCATGTGTCTGGCATTTACAGCTTCTATGGTAAGAAGTGGAGCCTGCTTCACGTAAGATTCATAAGGTGGGAAATTCTCAGGTGCTGAGCAGCCTACAGCCCAGCCTCGCAAAAACGAAATGGCCACCTATACTTAGCTAAAGCCAGAGGACAGGAAAAGGAAGGGAAGAGTCACTCGAGAGATCAAGGAGTGGTCTAGGGCAGTGGAAAGAGCCTCAAGGAAGCCTGGGAGGAGAGCGTGAGGAGGGAAAGGTAAGGTGCTAAGTGCTTTGGAGAGTTCTAGGGAGAGTAGAAGTAGTCTTTGTATTTGGAGATAGAAAGGGGTGCTCTGTGACCTCACTAAGAGCAATTTTAGTTGAGTGTGGAGGTAGAAGACGATAATGGAGAATTATGGAGAAAATGAGTGTAAAGACATGGAGAAATTTGTCCCCAAAATATTAAAGATGTTTCCCTTTGTCTCTGTAATTACTACAAAAACACAACACTGGATGGGCGCAGTGGCTCACGCCTGTCATCCCAGCAATTTGGGAGACTGAGATGGGAGGATTGCTTGAGGCCAGAAGTTCGAGACCACCCTAGGCAACATAGCAAGACCCTGTCTCTATGGATAAAAAAATTAGGGGAATGTAAGGTACTTGCTGTAGTCCAAGATACTTGGGAGGCTGAGGCAGGAGGATTGCTTGAGCCTAGCAGTTTGAGATTGCTGTGAGCTATGATTGTGCCACTGCACTCTAGCCTAGACAACAGAGTGAGAACTTGTCTCAAAAAAATTAAAAAAAAAAAAAAGAAAGAAAGGAGAAACTAATACCAATACCAATGTTTGGCGAGGATGTGGAGCAACTTTAATGTCACACACTGTTGCTATATGAACTTCAAAAATAGGAAAAACTAATCAAGGATATTAGAAGTCAGGATAATGGTTACATCTATTTTAAGGGACTGTTATTTAAAAGGAAGGGACAAAAAGAAGACTTTGATCCCATTAAGTCTTTTTCTTTGGCCTAATTAGCAGAAAACAGCAGATACAATATACAGTAATATACATTTATTACACTGTTTCATGGTTACATGAATTTTCTGACTCTGCTACAATTTAGTACATAGGGATCTTGGCCATGTAACCTATTCCACAAGACATTTTGCTGGTCCACTGAACTGATGACATTGAGCTCATAGGACATGTAGAGTATAAAACAGCAAGTAACTTATATGCTTTAGGAAATACATGTATACCAGAGGGTAGGGAGACCCAAGTACAAAGGCCTTTCACCTCACTGATGTTTTTTGGTGTTTAGTGATCTTGCATACAGGTGTCTCCTCCAAAAATGAAGGGCAAGTTGCTTTACTTGTGCTACCTACCTCTAAATGGACAACAAAAACTTACATCACTTAGGTATGTTTAGAGACAATGTTTACCATGCTTGGGTTACTGCTCTGACCTCCTTACCTGGTTGCCTAAAATGAAGCCACATTTGAGTGAGATTCAGGGGAAGAGAAGGTTCTCCAGCTGGTCCAGTCTGCAGTGCAACCTAGTGCTTATGATCCTTGTGATGTTCAAAGTGTTTGAGGCAGGCTGGGCGTGGTGGCTCATGCCTGCAATCCTAGCACTCTGGGAGGCCGAGGCGGGAGGACTGTTTGAGCTCAGGAGTTCGAGACCAGCCTGAGCAAGAGCGAGACCCCATCTGTACTCAAAATAGAAAGAAATTAGCTGGACAACTAAAAATATATAGAAAAAATTAGCCAGGCATGGTGGCGCATGCCTGTAGTCCCAGCTACTCGGGAGGCTGAGGCAGGAGGATTGCCTGAGCCCAGGAGTTTGAGGTTGCTGTGAGATAGGCTGATGCCATGGCACTCTAGCCCAGGCAATAGAGTGAGACTCTGTCTCAAAAAAAAAAAGTACAAAACAAAAAAAAAAGTATTTGAGGCAGATTGAAGTATTTTATAGAGACTGAGGCAAATCCTGACAGGAGAATCACAGCAGAGGCCCTTTGACCATGGCCATTGGCAGATAAATATTCTCCCTTGGAGAATTAGCTCTCAGCTTGTTGTGGGCCCAGACATAGTATGATCGTGAAACACAAGTTGTTCTCATGAGCTGGCTATAATCTGAGCTTCCTAGGTATGAAGCTAGATGTGGATCCATCATCAAGTAGAAGTGATGTATACAAAATGCGGCTAGAGCAGATCCCGAAGACATGGTGGCTCTAGTACCCGCACTGTCCTTCTGCTGCATTGCTATTTCTTCCACCACTGCGGCCCGATGAGACGAGCCCTGTTACCAGACTGTGGTGGAAAAGAGACATGATTAGCTTACAGCCGTCTTTACCTGATATGCTGACATGACAAAGAAAAGACTGCTGTGATATTATGGCCCCCAATCCAGGGTGACCCTGGAGAACATTGGGGATAGGCAGGACTTAAGAAATACATCTAACTGTATAGTTTTCTCAGAAGGAGAAAATGCCCAAGGTAGGAATCTACACTGATTCTTAGTCAGAGGTTAATGGTTTGGCTACATGATTAAGGAATTAGAAGTAATATTGAAAGGAAGTTTGGAGAAGCATCATGTGGATAAACCTCTCAAAATGGGTCCCATACGTGACAATATCTGTCGTGATTCGGTTGCAGACTACAGATACCACTCTGTCTAGTTTAAGGGAAAAGGGAGTTATTGCCAGGGATTAGGTGGCTTGTACAATATTTGGAAGGGCTAAAGAAACAAGCTTCAGGTGGAGCTTGCAAGAGCACTCCCTGCCCCTGGAATCTCACTGATTCTGCTGTGGTTGGGGAAGCTCTGGCTGCCACTGCAGGAAACCAGCAAATCAGCAAACTGGTAACCACAGAACCACAATCCTCTGTCACAATCCACAGCGGTAAAGTGAACACATCCTGCCTCTCTGTCCAGTTCACTCAGTTAATTCTGCTTCACATTCAAGTCTCGTGTAAGAGCACTTGATTGGCTAGATCTCAATCACATTCGGAACCATACTGCAATGGGATCTGAGACACATACTTTTTATCTTTCTAGGCTCTAAAGTATATAAAGGCATACCAGAAAAAGTTTAGAAGATATGTCGAGCAAACCAATCTACTGTAATGAGAATATTTCTGTCACAAGAATAGAAAAATCTCTCAACAATCAGAGAGATAAGATGACCTACTCTGTGGATGGTGTCAGTCCTTTACCTAGTTACACCAGAGCTTGCTCCATGAGCTCATGAACAAAGTGACCATGGGGCCATCGATGGGGGCAATGCATGTTGAACTGTGCACAGGCTCAATGACATGGGCTTTCTTTTTTCTTTTTTTTTTTGAGACAGGGTCTTGCTCTCTCCCCCAGGCTAGAGTGCATCAGCCTAGCTCACAGCAACCTCAAACTCCTGGACTCAAGCAATCCTCCTGCCTTAGCCTCCTGAGTAGCTGGGACTACAGATGCACACCACCACACCCGGCTAATTTTTTCTATTTTTAGTAGAGAGGGGGAGTCTCTATCTTGCTCAGGCTGGTCTCGAGCTCCTGACCTTAAGCAATCCTCCTGCCTCGGCCTCCCAGAGTGCTAGGATTACAGGCGTGAGCCACTGTGCCCAGCCTGCAACATGGACTTTCTCACAGTAATTCTGACCTGGCTACTGCTAACCTGGACTCCTTCCATCAAGGATGAGGCAGCAATTTGTCCTCATTGTAGAGGAAACTGATTTTAGATTTCTGTATATTTTCCCTGCTTACTGTGTTTTTGCCAGCACCACCATTCAGAGACTTCCTGAATGCCTTATAAGGCATTCACGATGACATCTCATGCAACAATGCTTTTGACCAAGGAATACTTTTACAGTGAAAGAAGTAAGGCAATTGGGATACACAATTCAACCCTCATGGGATTCCCTAGTTTTATTGCGTATTCCAGCTGGCCTTATAGAATAGGCCTATTGAGGTCTTAGCTATTTTGCCAACTGGAGACAGCATCTTGTAAGATTAGATGGTATCCTACAGAATGTGGCATATACTCTGAACCAGTGACCAACTACATGGAGCTATTTCTATCATACCAAAAATACACAAGTCCAGGGACGAGATGTATTAATAAAGTGAGGTGGTACCTCTTAAAAGTATACTTGTATCTGTTACAAATTACTACAAAGTTGGTGGCTAAAACAATGCATATTTATTATATTACAGTTCTGGAGGTCAGAAGTCCAAAATGGGTCTGACTGGGCTAAAATCAAGGTGTCATCAGGGCTACGTTATGTCTGAAGGCTCTAAGGGCAAATCTGTTCCCTTGCCTTTTCCAACTTCTAGAGGTTGCTCACATTTCTTGGCTAGTGGACCCTTTTCAAAGCTAGCAATAGCTGACTGAATCTTTCTAATGCTGCGTCACTCTGATACTGACTGTCCTACCTCTTTCTTTTACAAAGTTACCACTTGCCATCCATACAATACAAGCTAATTTTCCCTCTTCAGGTCAGCTGATTAGCAACCTTAATTCCATCTGCAACCTTAATTCCCTCTTGCCATGTAACATATTCACAGATTTGGGGGATTAATTATGTGGACATCTTTGGGGACCATTATTCTGCCCACTGTATCATCCATCAATTCTGAGCTCTGCTAGTGGAAAAATTCCACCACTAGGAAAAACAATTTAGGACAAGATGGCCACTGGGTCATTTTGGGCTCCTCATTGCAATGTATCAACAGGGAAAAAAGAAGCTTTGGTATTGACAAGCATTATTAACCCTGATTTTCAAGGAGAAATAAGATTATGGTTACACACTGGGGTCAAGAGGCATATCAGGACAAAAGGGTCCCCCTGGAGTGCATCTTTATCACCTTTGTCCAGAATTACAATAAAAGGTAATGAAAGACTTCTTCAACTCCTTGTACAGGCAGGAACACCAAAGGCTTGGATCTCTCAAAAGTGAGGTTTGGGTCACACACTGAGTGAAAAGTGCTGACCAGCTGGGGTTCTGCCTACAGGCAAAGAGCACATGGGCCAGGTAGAGCGGGCAGAAGCCATAAATACCTACAGCCTTACAGTCAGTTGTGGAAATGAGCATTGTAGCCTCTACGCATATTTCCTTCCCTGATTTTTCCTAAATATATTCATCTGTCTAAACTAATTTCCCTCTCCCCTTTCTCATTTTTAAAAAATAAGCGATGTGTTGGCGACTGATAATTTTACAAGCTCCCATTTACAAAGATATGAAGACAAAACTAGGCAGGACTAGGAGTGGGCATCAACAGAACCTCTGGGCTTGGAGCAGGATGCAGTGGCTGTTGAAATCTGAGGCTGTTTATTTTGAGGGAGGCAGGGAGTGTTTTTCATTTTATTAATATAAGGGATGTCTAAAGTGTGTTGGATAGGAGAATTTCTTTTTGGAAGAATAAGTATGGGAAGAAGAATGCATATGGATAAGAGGCGGCAAGAGGAACTTTCTGAGCCTTGTTCTTTAGATTTCCCATCAATACAGTGAACTGAGTAATTTACTTTCAATCCCTTTATTTTCTGCTTAAATTAGCCACAGTCAATTTTTCTTGCTTACAGCTAAAAAGCCCTGACTGATATAAGGTCCCTGGCTGTCTTACCCTTTCCTCTCTCTCTCTTCACCCCTGTCAGTTTCTTCTTGCTATTACAAAACACAGAGAGGGCAGATCACTTCGTTGTGTCATCCTATGCAACGGCATCCACAGGCTTTCCCACTAATGGCACAGTAAAGTCCAGACTCCTCATCCTGAGATCCAAGGTTCTCACCAGGCTGATGCCAAATCGCTTTCCAAATGTCTTTGCCTACTCCCTTCTCAAAGCTAGCATTCAAGCCAAATTGGCTTCTGACTGCCTTGGGAATCACCAAGAGCATCATAATGCAACCTTTCCTCAGGACAAAGGAGTGTAGCCTTATTTGGCCACCCCGGTCCTCAGAGAGGTCTCCGTACACGGAACTCCAGTCTACAACAATTGGACATAATGATTCACTGCCTCATGATATATAGTTTTTGTTCTATTGAGATCTTGAACTGTTACAGAAAAAAACAAAACAACCCCAAACCGTGTAAGCTTCTCAAAGATAGGGAGCATGTTTTACTCATCTTTATAGACTAGAATCAAATGGCGTGCCTGGCAGCTATTATTATTAGGGTTTTAAACAATTCAGAGATATTTAAGTTTTTTTGTTTGTTTGTTTGTTTTTAGCAAGTAATAGTACTGAGTTGAACTAGCTTAAATTAAAACTGAAATCTGTTTTTCACCAGGGGAAAAAAGGGACAGTCATCTGGCTCCATGGGCTAGACAAAGAGATTGAGGGATCTGACTGCTCCTATTCCAACTTTCAACCCAATTCTGCTGTTTCAGCACCACCCCCAACTCCACCTGCAAAGGTCCCTGAGGTCTCTAAGACGGTCAGAGTTCTGTGTATGAACTATTTGGTTTTTTCTGGGCTGCCCGCCTCCATCCCTAAGTTTCCACTTTTGCTGCTTTACCGAGTCAGTTACCCATCACTGTCCACTTTCTGGCTTCCAAAATTTTGTCGTCATCTCCTGTCTGCTCTCATCTTTCCTCCATTCCTTTTGTCCTGTGTATTTGTGCCTTTTAAAATTCCCTTTTTGTCTTTTTTTCTTTTTAAATTGAGGGAAGGTTTGTATAACATAAAATTAACCATTTTAAAGTGAACAACCTGGTGGCATTTAGTAAATTTCTATCTCCAAATAAGCCTCACATTATGAAGTAGTAGGGGGTTAGGACTCCAGCATAGATTTTTCCGGGGGACACAATTCAACCCATAAAGGAGGCATGAACATTAGGTGGGAACTAACAACATCTGCCACATCAGACAACTGGAGACTCTTGAATGGAGTCTGAGAATTAAATGGTCATTATGTGTCACTGTTACTTTGGGGTTATATAACAGAAGCTCCTTGTTTTGAGAAATATCTGCTAAAATACTCAGGAGCAAGGGGTGACAGGTAGTAATTTACTCTGAAACCTTTCGACAACAACAAAAAATGTTCTATAATTTATACAACTTGCAGCTTTTCAAAATAAAACTATGTAAAACATACAAAAGAAAAAACGAAAAGAGCATATCCCTGAATTGTCTTTGAACCAAGAGGAAATCAGAATCGAAGTGATGGTTAAATAGGAAACAGGGCTAGCCTTA
>RJWJ010021829.1:0-27466 GCA_004363605.1 Indri indri | reverse complement strand
GCAGGAGGGACGGAAGCTGATGCCTCTCCTCCCGGCGCGCAGGCCTGTCACTACATGCACGGGTGGCCGGGGTAATTAATTTACACATTTCATCCTGCTTAAACTAATCAGCTTCTTCGTCCTCCTCCACTGAGCCTGAGCCTTCGGGCTGGGCCTGCCAGAGCCATCATCCTGGCCCCAGGGAAGGCTGGCGGGTCCCAACTGTTGTTCTGTGGGCTTGGCCCACGGCTTCCAAGCCCTGTGTTTACACTCCTCAGGCTGCTTGTTTAGGCCGCCCCGAGCCTGCTGGTCCAGGTGTGCCACAGAGACGCCTTAAGGCACCAACCAACGCTGCACACCCGACAGAGGGAACGGCAGGACCGGGGAGCCCATCGTTTCAGCCGCAGCCTGCAGGCGTCCCCTCCTGAAGCAGCAGGGCCCAGCTCAAGGTGCCTGGGAACCTGAAGACCTCCTGTGTGGTGACACGGACAGTCTCCAAGAAAGGCCGTGGAGGGAAGACAGTGAATGATGTGTGTGAGAGCTGCTATTTTGTTAAGGAAGGGAGAAATGCGCATGCACGTTGGCTTCCATGAGGATAAAGCCTCCTGCGTGGGTACACGGGAGACTGGGCCCCCAGGGAGGAGCAGGGGAGCTGCAAGACAGGGCAGGAGGGACGCTTTCCCCAAGGACCCCTTTGTACCTCTTGAGCCTGGAAGGCTGTGAGTATATCACATGTTCAAAATGCATCAACTGTGGAAAAATACACACAAATAGAAGGTAAAACCCCATCTGTGCAGTATGTTTATTGGGTACCCCTTTGTGCCTGGGAGCAAGGGCGTGGGAGAATAAGTCACAGTCATACCTTTCAAAGAGAGAAGAAGAGAGTAAGTCCGTGGTTATAATAACTGATAGTGAATGCAGCGCCAGGGGAAGCCTGGGGTCCTCTGGGAGCCAAGTGGGTAGTTAGGGAGGGCTTCCTGGGGGAGGAGATGCTTGAGTTGTTTTGAAGGTAGCATAGGAGTTGACTGGATGGAGAAGGGAGGGAAGGGCTGTCTGAGATTGAAGTGCAGGTTTCTGTTCTGACTGCTAAAACCTGCATTTGGTGCATGGGGCCTTTGTCTTCCTGTTCGTAACATGGGGGGACTTTGCTCGGGGAGCTAGAAAGGAAACTGATTCCACCCCTGATTTCAGTGATCATCCACCCCTCTGGAGCCGGTACTGGGCGCTTTAGGACCCAGCTCTGTGCTGGCTGCTCCTTCACAGAGAGGCTGTCTCGTTGGCAGAGGACAGTGGGCTGGCTCCTTCCGGCTGCTTCCCCTGCTTACGATTCCACTTGTATGCTCCGATTCCAAATCCTGCAGGATTTAATATCCACTCTGTAATCTACTGGCACCAATAGGCATTATCTAACTAAACCTTAAATTGAAAATGCTAGGCTTCCATTCTCCCCGCGCCGTCGGGAGATGTCGGGGCTCTCTTCCTCCGATGTAATTTACTCTTGCACTAATTAAAGTGCGTCACTGTGCTGTCCTCGAAGGCATGCAGCCTGCCCCCGACAAGGAACACAGCCGCAGTGGACCAGGCAAGGCAAGGCCAAGCTGGCCAATCTCGAGCTGTAAGACTGTCCCTGTGTCTATCCCAAGCATCTCTTGCTTTAAGCCTGTTTCATTTCCCGAGAGGTCAATAGTTCACTCGCTGTAATAGTCATTCATTCATTCACTTGTTCATTCACTCCTTCCCTCCTTTCCATATTTATTGAGCACTCATGGCAGGCACAGAAGTAAAAGGTGCTAAACACACAGTCAGGCTCTTCTTACCCGGACCCTCTCCCCATTGCCGTGAAGTTTTTATGTGATGCTGATTCCCAGGCAGCACCTGCTCGTAGAGGAACCCAGGGGACCGGGAGCAAGAATAGCTAATGTTGTAGATGCGTCCTCTGTACCTGACATTATTTCAATAACTCTCTTTTTTTAAAATTAAACTTTTTATTTTGAGTTCATTGTAGATCCACATGCAGTTGTAAGAAATAATAGAGATGCAGTGGACCCTTTACCCTGTGTCCCCCGATATTAACACCTTGCAAAACTACAGCACAACGTCACGACCAGAATATTGACGTTGACACGGCCGAGATACAGACAGTTCCATCACCACACAGATCCCTCCCGTTGTCCTCTTCTCCCCTCTCTCCTGACCCCTGGCAACTACTAATCTGTTCTGCATTTCTACAATTCTGTCATCTCAAGAACAGCATGTAAATGGAATCATTTAACCTCCTGGGACTGGCTTGAATAATTCTTTTAATCTTTGTAACACATTGGCAAGTGAGGTAATATAAGTTGAGGCCAGGGCAGTGAAGTAACTTGCAGAGGCAGATTTAAGCTGAGGTTGCCCTGACCCCAAATCAGACTTTTCTTTCTTTCTTTCTTTCTTTCTTTCTTTCTTTCTTTCTTTCTTTCTTTCTTTCTTTCTTTCTTTCTTTCTTTCTTTCTTTCTTTCTTTCTTTCTCTCTTTCTCTCTTTCTCTCTTTCTCTCTTTTTCTCTCTTTCTTTCTTTCTCTTTCTTTCCTTTCTTTCTTTTCTTTTCTTTCTTCTTGCTCTGTCACCTAGGCTAGAATGTAGTGGTGTCATCATAGCTCACTGCAACCTCTAACTCCTGGGCTCAAGTGATTCTCTTGCCTCAGCCTCCTGAGTAGCTGAGACTATAGGTGTGTGCCACCACACCTAGCTAATTTTTCTATTTTTCTTTTTCAGAGACAGAGTCTTGCTCTTGCTGAGGCTGGTCTTGAACTCCTGGCCTCAAGTGATCCTCCTGCCTCAGCCTCCCAGAGTGCTAGGATTACAGGTGTGAGCCACTGCACCCTGCCTCAAACCAGGCTTTCCATCGCTCAAATGTAACACTGACCGGCAGGTACTGAACCCATAGCTCTTGATTCTCCCCATGTCGGGGTGAGGTCCCTCTGCCTCCAGAACACAGCTGGGGGTCCTGGCTCTGGATTGCTGAGCTCTCGGTCCTGGAGGCGGGAGGGGGCAGTCGCAGCCTGTCCTGCCCAGCCCTAACTCGCAAGTGCAGGCTGTGGCGAAGGGAACTGTGGACACAGAGGGGAGGCTGCAGCTGTCTGCAGGGGTTGGCATGGGACTCAGGCGCTCTCTTCTGCCGCAGGTGGAGGGGGAGGCTCGTGGGTGATGCGCTCCCCCTCCCTAAGGCTGTGCAGGCCTCACAGCCTGGGACCCCTGGTTAGGTTAGCCACGGGGCCATGATGGGTCAGCTCTGAAGTAGTGTCACTCGTAGAGCTAACCAAGCGTGGGATTGCTCAGATTGTCAGAACGAGTGAATCTCCTGTGTACCGTCAGCCTGCTGCAGGCTCCTCCAGCTCTCACCTGGGGCCTGTGCCTGCCATAACCTGACCTGGTGCTGATGGGGTCATGAAGCCAATATCCCCAGGTCCCACTTCCCCACTGACATCCCCCCATCTCCCTATGGGGAGGCCTCAGACCCTGGTCCCTGGGGAGGGGGTCTGGCTGTCGCTGCATCGAGTGGGAGAGCCTGGATAGACCTGAGTCTGCCACTCCCAGACTCAGATGGAGTCAGATGGGCCAGGGCTGGGGCTGATGTGTGTGAATATGAGTGGGCGACCTCCTGTATAGCAGGGTCAGAGTCAGCAGTGGTGACCATAGCCCCTGGGCTTCATGTGTCTCTGGAGGGCAGATCCAGGGCTAATGGGTGGGAGTTATAATGGGAGATGACAGAAAGAACTTTGTAGTTAACTAGAAGAATCCAACAGCAGAGCAGACTGCTTTGTGAGGTAGTGAGCTCCCCGTCGGTGAGGGCATTTGTTCATTCCTTTAACACACATTGATTGCCTACCTTGGGAAGACAGCATGGCACTGTGGCTCTTGGCTCTGGAGTTCCACAGATGTGGGTTCGAGTCCCAGCTCTGCTGCTTACTGCTCCATGATCCTTAGCAAGTTCTTGGTGCCTCAGTTGTCTCACCTGTGGGAATAATGACAGGTCCTTACCTACCTCTGCGGGAAGAATGTAAAACTGCCGGCCCCATGCCGAGCACCAGGTAAGCACAGGGAGCCTTGCATGCACAATTTCACAGGTGTTACTACCTCTATTCCATAAGGAGTTAAATTCTCCACTACTAAGTGTCAGAATAGGAATTTGAATCCGATTCAGTTTAATTCTAGAGCCGTGGTCCTCCCCTTGAACCACAAGCCAGGCTCAGTTGGGTATTCAAATCTGAGCTGAGGGACTTGTACCTAGAATATATAAAGAACACTCACTCAATAATAAAAAAAAGACAAATAACCCAACTAGAAAACGGGCAAAGAACCTGAATGTACATTTCTCCAAGGAAGATATACAAATGGCCAAAAAGTGGATGGAAAGATGTTCCGCTTCATTAGTCATCAGCAAAATGCAAATCAAACCCACTACAGATTATCACTTCGCACCCAGTAGGATGGTGATAATCGAAAAGACAGACACTCGCAAGTGTGAGGATGTGGAGGACTGGAACCCTCATACACAGTTGGCGGTAACGTGAAATGGTGCAGCCTCTTTGGGAAACATTTTGGTTAAACATAGAATTACCGTATGACCCAGCAATTCCACTCCTAAGCATACACTCAAGAGAGCTGGGAACACACATCCACACAAAAAGGCGTGCAGAAATGCTCATAGCATCATTTTTCATAAGAGCCAAAAAGTGGAAACAACCAAATGTCCATCAATGGATGAAGGGAACAACTGAGTGTGGCGCATCCGTACAGTATCATTCAGCCGTGGAGAGGAACGAGGCACTGGTACACACTGCCACACGGGTGAACCTTGGAAACATGGTAAGGGAAATACATGGTTATTACATGGTTATTACATGGTTCCATTTATATGAAAGTCCAGAATAAACACATCTGTAGAGACAGAAAGTCCGGTTGTGGTTGCTGAGGGTCAGGAGGTGGGTAGGAGAATAGAGGGGTGATAGGTGCATGGTAGGGAGCTTCTTTTTGAGATGATGAAAATGTTCTAAACTTGGCTGTGGTGATGGTTGCGCATATTTGTGACTATACTAATAACCATTGAATTGTACGCTTTTAAATGGGTGAATTGTGTGGTAGGTGAATTATATCTCAACAAAGCTGTTAAAAAAAGAGAGAAAGAGAAATATACTCATTAAAAAAAAAACAACCTGTCGGGAGTTCAAGACTAGCCTGAGCAAGAGCAAGACCCTGTCTCTACTAAAAATAGAAAAATTAGCCGGGCATCATGGTGAGCACCTGTAGTCCCAGCTGCTCAGGAGGCTGAGGCAGGAGGATCGCCTGAGCCCAGGAGTTTGAGGTTGCTGTGAGCTATGATGACACCACAGCACTCTAGCTGGGACGACAGAGTGGTACTCTGGATTAAACAAACAAACAAACAAACAAATGAAATCTGATGGCATGCACCTGTAGTCCCAGCTACTTGGAGGCGGAGGTGGGAGGATCACTTGAGCCCAGGAGTTCAAGGCCAGCCTGGGCAACATAGGAGACCTGCGTGTGAGGTGGGTGAGGCCTGGGCGGAGGCAGAGGCGGGGGAGTCCCAGCACGCAGGTGAAGTGGTACCAGGAGGATGTGACCTTGCTCAGGAAGAATGTCCCAAGTGGGAAGCTGGAGGGAAGCTGGAATGCCTTTCTGGGGAAGAGGCGCTCTGGGGTGCGGGGAAGGCTGAACCAAGGAGCTCTGGCTGCACCCATTGCTTTGGCAGGAGGGCGCTCGTAAGTGTTGGGCTGGAGGGAGGTCTGATGAGGGCGCCCGCCCACTGGGCAGTTTCTCTGACTCTGTACGGGCCCAGGGAGCCGTGTCCCTGCCCCACCCACCTGCCGGCCACACCACCACCTGATCCTGTGTGGGTGGACAGAGCTCAATCCATCTGGTGTCCCCCAGGGGCACAGGTTCGGAGGCAGCAGAGGCAGCCGATCCAGGGCTGACCTCAGGTGGTTGCTAACTCTCTGGCCTCAGACTCCTTATCAGGGGCATGAGGGGGGTATTTCTCCCTCACTGGGGGGCCTGGGGCAAAAGTAGAAACTGTTGAAAGCACACAGTGCAGGTCAATTGTGGGTAGATGAGGGGTATTGTTATTCCCATTTCACAGGTGAAGAAACAGGCCATGTGTATATGTGACTTTCTCCAAATGTGTGCCCACCACACCGCCATTGTTGCCTTGTGCCTGATAACCAAGGCAGTCTGGACCCCTCTGAAAACGCTGTCAGTGAATGACCTCAGTTCTCCTGTAGGATGAATTTCTGCGTAGGCAGCCCCATCTTTCAGGTGAGAAAACTGAGAGCCAAGGGACGCACCTGAGGTCCCGCTGCTGACTGTGACAGGCCAGGACTGTAACTTTTCTTCACTGCAACCTGGTACCCACGTGACTCAAGTGAAGGAAAAGTCAGGGCACCCCTGCCTGCCACTGGCTTTAGAGCAGCCACACCCATGATTCTGGAGCCTTCTAGACTCCAAGATACAGCCGATCAAAGGCCTTGAGATAAAATGGAGCCCCAGGCAGGTGCTGAGGAGAGGGGAGGAGGCGCAGGCTGCTGGATGGGTCTGTGGCTGCTGGACCCTGCGCCACCCTCTACACGGTCAGTGTGGGTGACTCAGGCGACCCTTTCGTGGAGCCGTCTGCCCCTCCCTGCGGCTGTCGCAGGATGAAGGAGACTGGAGCTTCTCTGCCCGGGAAGGTGGCTGCATATCAAACGGGAATCGCACAAGCACTCTTGATAAACAGCAGGTAGTCCCACTCCCGCCAGCTAACAGGATTAATCTCAATGCACACAGACGCAGCTGGGCAAAATCAAAACGCAGAACTGGGCTAAATTACACCACTTAATGGGGGGCCTTCAGGGCCTCCCAACACGTCACCTGACTTGCTCACCCACCGAGGATGAGGACGCAGGGGGAGGCCGCATGTGAGCTGATGCTAGCTTCCGAGGGGCATGTGAGGCCCAACTGTGGCACGGGGGTTAAGGGGGTCCTGGAGGGTGACCAGGGGACCAAGCAATGGCATGTCAGGGAGGCCGGGCATTCAGCCAGCCACGGAGGGGAACAGGGCAGCCTCTGGGGGCTCGTAGCAGCAGGTGGGGTGGGACATCCTGGAAGCTTGCTCTGGAGAAGTGGGAGTGGCCCCCAAATGCTCCTGTGACCTCCACTCCTGCCCCGACAGTCCTGCCTGATGACAGATCCCATCCCAGGAACGTTCACACGAAGGAGAAGAGCCAGGTCTCTGGGTAGCTCTGCCTCGTGGTCCGGCTCCTGGGGCTTGTTCTAGCCTCCACAGGGCAGGAAGGGAGGGGACACTTCACCCAAGTAACCACCTGCGATCCCTACTATAGCTGTCATTAACCTACCTTATGGTTGAGGAAACTGAGGCAGAGTTAGGTGTCAGGTCATGCTCTCTGCACCGCCCCAAGCTTCCTCCCAAATAGTGGCTTTACAGAGAAGCAAACCCTCTGTCCTGTACCTGCCTTGGGCTCAGGTCAGCTCCACCCTGGGTCAGAGCAGAGCCTGGTGACCCCCCAGGGCCCAGGGATCTGCTTCCCTCGAGCGTCTGCTCCGGACGGCCACCACCTGGGGATTCCTCAACAAACACTCGGGTGAGGCCAGCTGCTGGGGGTGGAAGCCACACAGGCTGCACAGGTAGGGCCCATAAGGGGCAAGGAGAGCAGCTATGGGCCCCTCAAACCAGGCGAGAGCTGGGAGGGCACCAAGGCCATCTCTCGGCCCTCAGAGTGGCAGGCACGCCAGTAGGGTAGCTCCTTTTCCTCAACCTCAGTGATGATGGTAACGACTGCTAAGGTTGATTGAGTATTTACTCACTGCTAGGAGCTTTGCTAAGCACTTTGGATCCATTATCTACTCTAATGCCCCCCAACAACACCAGGAGGTGGGCGCTGTTTGTAGCGTGATCTCCATTATCCCCAGGAGGTAGCTGAGGTCGCAGAGCTGGGGCAAACCCGACCCCCAGAGTCCCGTGATAGCCCTCCCTCCCAGGTCCCCAGGGGATTCCCAGGTCCTTCAGGTCGGGTAGTGGGAAGGGGAAGGTGGGGCCTGGAATCATACGACTTGGGGTCAGGCTCTTCCCCGCCAGCTGCCTGATTCTGCGGCCCAAGATGGCCCCTTTACCTGTTGGAACCCAAAATCCCTGGTTTATATCATAAAACAAACAAGGGGGGAAATCTGTGCCTTACCTGCATGACTGCGTTGTGGGAATCAAATGAGAAAAATATACGGCTGTGGCTCTCATGCTGTGAGGTGCCACATAAACGTTAGTTATTACGCCACACCCACAGCAGGCGTGTTTCTGAGCCCCTTGGGATTTTTTTTTTATTAATGGTAATTACTTCATAATAATCCCATTCCCAATCCATGCACCTCTGAGCGGGACCTCGGGGCCCAAGAGGAGGGGAGTGAGCTCCCCATTGTGCAGTGGGGTAGACTGAGCCCCCAGCAAGAACAAAGTGCTGCTCCAAGTCCCCCACCCCCAGGGTGACGTTCTGGGCTTGGAATCTGGGATTGGATCTTCTCCCTCCTGCGCGGGGGCTCCCGGCCGCCCTGAGAGTGATTTATGGCAGGCGTCGCAGCAGGTGCTGTGTCAGCGCTCCCCATCCCGCTCCTGCCTTCCCGCTCTGTCTCCGACCCCCTTCGTCTGTCTTCTCCCCCCTCCGCGCTGCCACTCACCTCCCACGGGCTCTGTCTTCCCTGTAGCCCAAGGCTGAGCGGGGCCTAATTTCAGCTCCTTTCTGGGGCTGAGGAGCTCGCGCTGAGCTGTCAAGAGCGGCTGGGGAATTTGAGGGGGGCAGGTGGGGAAGGCAGGGGTGGAGGCTCCCCATCCTGCGGGGCCCGGGTGATCTGCCCCAAGGCCCTTCAGGGCCTCTTTCCGCCTTTATGGAAAGAGGCAAAAGGGAACCCTAGGTGGAAAGGCCGGGTTACCCGTTGTGGTCGTGTGACCTGTTCAGCGGTGGAACCGGCATTTGAGCCTAGGTCCTAGGACTCCCAGGCACCCAGGGTCATCAACGCCTGGGCAACAGGGCTGCGAGCAGAGCGGCCCCCTCAGGGCCACACAGACCCTGTGCAGAGGGTCACAGCAACGCAGATTCCAAGTGCCACACTGGGGGTGAGCTTCTGGATAGGGGAGCCGGGGGACACAAGGGCAGGAGCAGACACTGGATCCTCCTTCCCAGGCTTCCACTGGGGCTGGTAAGGCACCAGAGCAAGCGCTTCTGGGAGGCAGACAGAGCCGTGGGTGGGTGCTGCCCAGGCAGATAGGCGGGTCATCAAACAGTGGGAAACAAACAGCCACATGTTAAATTTATAAAAGCCAAGGATTTATCATACTAGTAACTCACTTTTTAACACGGATAAAATGGAAACTCAGAAAGGTTCTTTAACTTACCCAAGGTCACACAGCTAATGGATTCAGAAAAGACAGCTCCGGGCTGGGCCGGCTCTCCCTCCTGGCACACAAGCTAGGGTGCGGGTGGCTCTCTGGCTAGTTCTTGGCTATGTTCTCCCTGCTGCCTTCACCTCTTCCAGCATCTAGAACCTCCGGAGGCCTGCTCTGCCCTCGGCTTCCGAGCTGGGCCAAATTCAGTGTGACCACACTCAAGGCCACCACTCAGCATCCCTGGCTGTTCAGGACCACACACTGTTCCTCCCTCCACATCCAGGACCTGGGTGGGCCTGGCCAGAGGGTTGGGTGGGCATTTTGAAGGCACTGGTGGGTAGAGAAGGAACTTGGGGTGCCAGGACAGGACCCCAAGACTTAAGGTGTCCCCGGGAAGAGCAGGCACGGAATGGGGGAGGCAGCAGTGACCTTTGGGTTGCCGGCCTGCCTCTCAACCCTCTCTTGGCTTCTCTCTAAATTCCAGGACAATGAAACACTAGCCCATTGGGCCAGCTGGGCCCAGAGTCTCCACCTGAGTCCCTGTGGCCTGATCCGCATGTGCTGACTCTGTGACAAACCCAGCTGAGGAGGCTGGCACTGGCAGATTTCCCATCCCGTGGACAAACTTGTTATTTACGTTGATTGGTGCGTGATTTGTAGCTAATTTGTTAATCAACCACAGCCTGTGCTTCTTCTCTGTAAAGACCCACCAAGGTCCCGTAGTTAGAGGCAGGCCCAGGCAGGGTGGGGGCAGCCGGCAGTGGCAAGGTGGGTGTGGGGTGGACAGCTCCTCACACCCAGGGACCTCTGTCCACCCTCACTGTCCTCGAACGAAACTGCTTCCTCGGACTCTCTCAGATCCCCACCCCCCACCTCCACACCCTGAGGCCACCCTCACTCCAGGACACCAGCTTACTGGGTGCTTGGGCAACTCACCTCACCCCCTGAGCCTCGGTTTCCCCATTTTTTGGTAGTGCTAGCTTCCCAGTCTCTAAGTGGCGAAGACGGGTGATTTCTGTGAAAGCACCGCATAGTTAGGGGATGCTAGAGCTGGCTCTGTCAGCTTGCAAGAGTTGAGTGTTAAACTTCCAGTGATTTTATAAGCTGGTTGATAAACACAGCCATCATTAAGAATTAAATTATGTAAACTACAATTAAATAAGTTATATTAAACACCAAGGTAATAAATACTCAAAACTCATTATTTCCTAATTATTTTACTATATTTTAATATTACCTGTACTCTCGAGGTTATCTCTATCTATTGTATCTGCCTGGTGGAAATTCCATAAGATGACACACTACTAAGTACCTCTTCCCAACTCCACGTTCGGTAATGTCAGCTTGGTGGCTTGGAACGAGCCAGGGTGGGAATACTCACAACACGGAAATTGGCAAATACTGTAAATCAGGACTTAGTTTGCTGTTCTGTTATTTGTCTAGACTTAAAGTGAAGGAGAAAATCTTAATGCAGATTAAACTTGAAAGTGTGCTGTGTCTGTAGTTATTAATACACTGTAAATAGCACCAAAAAATGAAAAATCCTTGCAATGTGAAAACTTATTATCTGATGGAGCAAAGAACTTGCTCACATCATTGATGGACAAAGGAAATTCCAACAGATATTTTCGTTGTTTTGCTTTCTTTTTACTGGTTACCAGAAATGAAAATATCAGCCAACATTTATGCGGGAACTATACTCGTTTGTTACTTGCAACCATAGGCTGGCTATAAATACGGGAATTCTGCAAAAATCAACTAAAGCATTTTGTGAGAATCAGATCTTTATATGGAATTTATAATAAAGGACATTGTATATTCTGTTAATATTTGCAAAATATATGCCACATGTCTTTATATCAGTAAAATCACACACAGACACACAGATGCAGACACACATGCTCATATTTTTTCTGGAGAGCCAGTTGTTAACCATTTACCAGCATACCACTGACTGCACTCATGGGAGAGGCCACTGTCTTTTTCCTTTTTGGTTCTCCCTCCAGCTCTAGGACTTGTATGGTGTCATCAGCCTTTAATGTTACTGAAAGTTCGGCACTTGTCCCTGAGGCTGTATCAGAAAAACGAGGACAAATGGTTTGAGGAGAAGGAAAGAGAAGTTTATTAATTTGCCGGCAAATGAGGAGGTTGGCAGACTCCCTTCTTAAAGCACCAACGTCCTGCCTCTGAGCAGGAATACAGAGCTTTTAAAGGGGAGGCTTTCAGCTTCAGGCTGTTGCTGTCCAACTATAGCTGATGGTTCTGATTCATCCCATTTTCTGCTAAGACAATCTTGTGACCCACAGGGACAATTCCCTTGAGTCATTTCCTGTGGTACAAAGAACAAAGGACACTCCCCTGCCCCTCTGACCTCTGGCCTGAGGCAGGGATTCAGGTTTTAATTCCCAAAAAGAGTAGGGGAGGTTTTAGAGAGAGAGAGAGAAAAAACATTTTTACTCATTTTCAGGCCATTCCTCCTGTTGCATTAATGGCTCCTCCACATGTTGGGGAAGGGGATAGAACTTGGGCTTCTCATTATCCTCCCCAGCAACCTCCAGAGCGAGATATCCCCCTGGGGTCCTAAGAGAGAAGGTGTCCTCGGGGCACTTCCCTGGGCAGAGAACAGAAGGGCCCAAGACCGTGTAACTTGCCTGCTCTGCTCTGGGGGCGGCCCTATCTTTGCCTGGCTCCATCCAGAATCTGAGCAGTGACAGCACCTTGGGCAGGGGCCACATCACCTCTGGCCTGGATTTTGATAAGACCCTCCTAACTGTTCTCCCTGCTTCTATCCTTGCCCCCTCTGTCTGTTTTCCACATGTAGCCGGAGGAGATCCTTTTAAAACCTAAATTACCTTGTGCTGCTCCTCAGCAAGAAATGTGACCCAGCCTCGGACAACGTTGTCCCCACCTCCTGGGGCTCTTCCCTTCTGCACTCACGCTGCACCAGCCACATTGGCCTCTTTGCGGGTCCTTGAGCGCACCAGGCATCTCTCCTCCTGGGGCCTTTACACCGGCTGTGCCCTCTGTCTGGGATGATCTTCCCCCAGATATCTGCTTGGCTCCCTCCCTCTCCTCCTTCAAGTCTTCATGCAGATCTCGTGTCCTTGTTGAGACCTTCCTTAATCACTTGTTCAAACCTATCCCTTCCCCCGTAATGCACCTGATCCCTTATGCTGGTCTGCTTTTTCTTCTCTCATGGTATTTCTCACCTCATAATATACCATCTGATTTCCTCATTATATTTGCAATGCAATTGGGCTCCACGAGGGGAGGGATTTTTGTCTGTTTTGTGCACTGGTACACTCGTACTCCAACAAGAGTGCCTGGCACCTGCTGGGTGTCAGTAAGTATCTTTGAAGAAATGCTTTGGGGACGAAAGGGCAGCTTCTGAGAAGGAGTTTGTGTGGAAGAACAGGAAACATGTCCTTCCTCTATTGATGCTGGGATGAGGGGCTGGCCCATATTTACTCGGCCAGGCTCTCAAGCTTGCCTGGGGTCAGGGTTCTCCAGAGAAACAGAACCAACAGCATGCGCATCCACATGGGTATGAAGGAAGAGCTTTAGTCTAAGGAGTCAGCGCACGCAGTTACAGACGCGGACAAGTCCCAAGATCTGCAGTCGGCAGGCCGGAGACCCAGGACAGCCGAAGGTGAAGCTCTAGTCTCAAGGCCAGAAGGCTCGAGACCCCGGAAAAGCTGACATTTCAGTTCAAGTCAGGAAAGTGCCAATGTCCCAGCTTGAAGACAGCCAGGCAGCAGGAATTCCCTGCTTATTTAGGGAGGGTCAGCCTTTTTGTTCTATTCAGGCCCTCAGCTGTTCTGATGAGGGCCTCCCACCCTAGGGAGGGCCATCTGCTTTGCACAGTCTGGTGACTCAAATGACAATCTCATTGAGAAACACTCTCACAGACACACCCAGAGTAGCGTTTGACCAAATGTCTGAGCACCTCCTGGCCCAGTCAAGTGAACGCATAAAACTAACCACTGCAGGATCTTTGCCCGTCCCAGCCCTCACAGAGCAGGGCTGGAGCAGGCTGAGCGACAGGTGACCTTCCACCAGGCAGGCAGTGCTCTACCAAGATGGCCTGTTAGCACCATCATTTCTTTCCTGCTGCTCTCCAGGGAGCCAGGAACTGGGTGAGAACAGAGGGAAGGTGGCTCCTGAGGCCTTGGCTCAGCCTTTGTTTTCTCATCCGTAACGTGGTCTTCAAACAGTATCCCTTCTCTCCATATTTGAGTTGTAAGGCTCAAATGCGAAAATGCTTTGGCAAACAGAGAGCATTTTGCAAACCCAAGGTATTAACCTTGCAAGCTACTCACTCCTACTTATCCCCTGGTAAGTTTCTATCCATGCTAAGGGAAGAGTTAAGCCCACCTTCTTATTTATACAGTTCTCATGTCCCTCACAGGAGGAGCAAGGACCGAGACATACACAGGGCCAGCGGCTTTGAAAACAACAGTAGCTACAGCACATACATTTGAGAGGGCAGGTGGAGAGTTGGTGCTTGTCTCTCGTGCCCAGGAGAGAATCCTCTGACTGTTGAGTTTCTCCATTCTCATGGCTTTGCCCACTGGGAGGGATCGCAGTTCTGAATGCAGCAGAGCAGACAGGATATCATGGGAGCTTTGTGTCTAGGAGCCCTGGGAGAACAGGTCTGTCCCGGGTGAGTTGTGTGCAGGCATGTCTGGAACAAGGGGATGAATGGTAGTCTCAAGCTTGGAAATGCTCAAAGAATGTATGTTCCCAATGGGTTTTTCACCATCATCAGCACCTCCCTTTCTCCTGGCCCTGTGTGCTTGGGAATCAGAAATGCAAAGGCACTTTCCTTTGCCCAGATCCTTTTTCTGGCTCCTCCACCCAGTCACCAGCAGAGCCAAAGTTCAGGTAGAAACTTGTCCGGCTGGATTGTCGAGACACCAAGGCCATCTGCTGCCCAGCTCTGACAGTTGTTTGGCAAGATGGAATATGGATGCCTACGCCATGACAGCAGGTGCCGAGAGGCACAGGGTGTTCCAGCACAGCAGCCTATCAGGGAGACAAATGACTGATGGGAAACCTGTATTGATTGGAGCAGGGGGAAGTCTCTGCTGTCTGTCCGTGCCAACAGCAGAGAGCGTGGGCACACTCCACCCTTGTCCTCTGGGAGTGCCACGCCTCGATACCCATCCTCAGATACTCTCTGTGTTGGGGCTTCAGGCTGGGGGTGGATGTGGAGCTGTTTGGTTTCATGACACAGGTAGGGTGGGGCCGATTCATTTGTTCATTCATTTAATAGTTATTGATTAAGAGCCTTTTTTGTGTCTCTGTGCTCGAACTGTTTTAGATGTGGGAATCCAGGAGCAAACAAAATAGGTAAGGTCCCTTCTGTCATGGAGCTTGCATTCTAGCTGGGGAGACAATACATGTGAGCATGTGTAAAGAAGAGGAAAACAGGGTAGGCCTGGGTCTGGGCCTTGGGTTTGTCACTTACTAGCTGTGTGACCTTGGGAAAGTTATTAAACTGCTCTGAACCTCAGTTTTCTCATATTTAAAGTCAGGATGACAACAGCAACACTGGTTTCATAGGATTTTTTGTGTGGATTATTTGAAAAACAGTATATAAAGTGCACAATAGAGTGCTTGGCTCGTAGTAGATGTTTCCATATGCACGTGGGCCCATTGTTGTTATTGCTGTTATTATCATTAATATCTCATATCCATAAATGGAAACAGGAGAAACCAAAATGCTATATCTTTTCTTTGAGCAAAACAACACTCACGAAGAGGTGAGTCGAAAGCTGAATCTACACAGTATCACACGTTCAGTTGATCAAACATCAATCCAGCCAACCCCTTGAGTGTTTGGTCAACAAAAGCTCTAACAACTGACATTGTTTTCCCATTGGTGGGATCAGGTGGTTATTTGAATAGGATGAATCAATTGATTGTTCTAACTGAATGAATCAATTGATTGTTCTAGTAACATGGTGACACAGTCTAAGGTTAGTTATAATTTTATCCAAGGCCTTGGTGCTTTCTCTTTCACAGTGAGTCCTTTGGCCTATTTCTGTCTTAATTTTGAAACTGTTAAAAACATGTGATTAGGTGTGAGGATGCATGCGTGTGCACACGTGCACACACACACACACACACACACACGCACACACACACACAGGAGACATGCCAGCTCATGATTATCCCTGCTGAGTTGGGACCAAGAGAACCCAAACTTTATGTTATGCCAACAGTTTTTACCTCTTCTCAGCCAATTTTTTCCAGAGCAGACGCCAAAGAGCCAAATGGCATAGTCTGAGTGTGGTCACTTTCCTGCCAGCCGCTGGGCAAGGCTCTGGCTATTGGCACACCACTCTGCTGCCCTTTGTGAGATAGCATCAGCTCCACCTGGCATGGAAAAGGCGGAGTTGGCATTGTCAGCCTGTAGGTGCTTATGGGAGGAGGTAGAGGATGTTGGTTACTGGCAGGCAAACCTGTTGCCACTAAATCTTGGCATGTCTGGGTAGCTTCAGTGGTCTAGACAGAGAACTAGCAGGGAGGAAGAGCGCCATAGCAGTGCCAGTCTGGCTCCTTGGTCTGCCCATGGAAAGAAATTTCTTCCTTGGCAGAGAGCTTGGTACATTGCAGAGGCAAACTTATATGTAGTGTGGTAGTTTAACCATAATCCTGGGATGACTGTGACCTCATCATCTAGAAGAGGTTCCTTAGGGTACTTTTTGCTCTATGTGTGAGGAACTTACATTTCCTGAGTTTTTCCCGCAGGGGTAATAAATGCCACCTCTGAGCTGTTGGAAATAGGTAATCTGGTGACATCTTGGGAACTGCCCTGCCTGCTCCAGGAGCATTGTCTCCCACCATCACCCCAAGCCCTTGATGGTGTCCATAAGAACTCTGCTTTCCCGGGCCAGGAGACAGGCTGCGTAGCCAGGCACCTTCCCTTCCGCATGCAGACAGATGGCGAGCATTGCATGTGGAGCCAGGCACCAGGATCCCAGGGTCAACACTGCCTTTGACAAGCTGTGGAACATGCACAAGTTGCTTAACTTCCCTGGGACTCAGTTTCCAGCTGCCCCATCTATCGTGGTGAGGATTAAATGAAATTACACAGATAGAAGCAAACTGTAAACTGATAAACTTCAAACACATGCAAGGTATTATATCATGCGCTCCACACGGCCCTCCCACCAGACCAGCTCTCTGTGACCACTTTTTCATTCCGTCTTGTTACAAGCTGCTTACTCAGATGAAACCCTCAGGAGAAGCAGGATGTCCAACCCGGGGGAACCCCCACTCTCTCCTGGCCTGTCTGATCCATAGAGTCTTCTCCACCCTGAAGCTGGCAGTCCCCCCGCTCCCCCCCCCCCCCCCCCCCCCCCGCGCTAGTCCCTGAGCATGCGCAGACCTGAGCAGGGGAAGGGAGCGGCGGCACAGCTACAGAAAGCCAAGATTAGGGATTCCCTTTCTATTCCTTTCTTCGTTTCCTGCTCTGAGATGGGTGAGCAGCCTGATTTATTTTTGACAAACTTATCTGCATTATGAATTATATTGGGGATGGAATTGTTACATTAAATCAAAGTTAATTTTTGACTTCTGTTCAGGGCGCCATAAATAATCAACTCCAGGGTGAGGTTATGGACTGAAGTCGCCCAAATTATGCTAATGAGGATGATTAAACTTTTGAATTCTAAGTTTCTGTAAGAATAACAATCAGTTAGCATTTACATTTCTGTCGTGCCCTAGGATCTGCTGCTTTTTCTGAAGCTGCTATTAAATATAAATAACAATACCATTTTTTTAAAGTCAAGTTGAGCCCTTTGGGGCATATCCTATTCTCTTTCCTGGTGCTCAGCTTCTGCAGGTGTGTGGAGGCAACCAGAGATGGAAGGGTGGAACCGAGTACACAGAAGCTGTGCATTTGCATTTGCCTTAGAACTGCAAAGGGATTTGCAAGTTCTAACAGAGACAATAATTAAATTTTGCCTTGGTCCCTTTGGTAAGGAAAGCCAGGAAGCCCCGTTGAGCTTTAGAAGTGCTACCCTCAGTGAGCAGCAATGATTTCCAAGGGATTTTGAATTTAGGATGGGGTAATAGTTCTTAGCCTTTTCTGTTGACATGCTGTGTGTCTTTGGGTCCATTGCATTAACTTTCTGTGCTTTGTTGTCCCTCCACAGGCTCTGGGGACCTTATATAAGATGCTGCTCAACTCCTTAGTTTAGCTTAAGAAGGGGCAAAAAGACCCAGTTGATTTCCAGCCTTGTGTTTAGCCACCTGTTATCAAAGCCCCGAGAGATACTCATCTCCTGATGTCTGCGCCAGGCCCAGGCGGCTGCTATTGAAATGACAGGTCAGCTCAGAGGTTAGGTTGCTGGCTGAGTGGCTATTGTTTATCCCAGTTTCAATTTCATCGTCATGACAACCCACACAAGTCATTGTCCCGGCCGATGCCTCTGTGTACCGGTGTGTGGTGTGTGAGGAACGATGTCCTGGCTCGTTCTGCCTGACGGGCCAATACCCATCTCTGCACTCGGGTGGCTGCTCCTTTCTTCCCCCCACGTGTTCACAGTGTTCTTATTTTCTCCACCACTTACCCAGAAATCGTTTTTGAAAAGTGTCTCATTTCAGCTGAATTTGGCCCAGAGTAATTGGGAACATTGCTCGGCCGGGATCTGCTCTCCCTCCTCAGCATTCTGGCAGGCCTCCCTCACTCCTGGGGGGCTTCCAGAACTGCTGAGACCACTGGCTGGGCGGAGGGTAGGGAGCGGGTGGGCATCTGCCTGCTTCACACTCAGAGCATCCCAGGGAAGGCCTATGAATGTTCTGCTCCCATGACTTGGTGCAAATGCAAAACCTGCCTCAATATGTCTTCCAAGCTAAGGGGTAGCCCCTCCTTGAAAATTTCAAGAGACAGATGGCTGGTTTTTCTGTTTTGCTCTATTGCTCTGAGAAATACTTGTGTCTGTGTGGGGCCGTTTAGACACTAGCTCTGGATGTTAACGTCGGTGAGCCTTGAAAGAATTGCCTTGGAAGAATGGGACATGTCCGTTGAACTTCTCTTTTGGGCCCTCACATGTGATTCTGAAAGCATACGTTCCCCTGATTTAGGGAACAGCCTGGAAATCAAACCCAGCTTCATTCTGGCGCGACGGTGACTGCGTCAGGAGGAGGCCTGGGGCCGAGTCTGCCCATCGCTGAGGCTACAGCCAGGCCCAGCACCGAGAAGTCCTGTCTGGCCCTGCAGGCCTTCTGTTGGAGGTGGCTTTTCTTTGGGCTACCTGTTTTGTTCATATGGATGGCTTCTTTGCCTGAATTTAATAGTACAGGATTTCATTTTTTTTTAAAGATGTTGGAATTGCTTTGCCTGAGAGGGGCTGTGAGGGACTGGGGAGCTAATTAAGAGTCTCCAAATCAAGGAAGGTTGTTATAGAGACAGGTGGGCCCGCTGCTGTGGGAAGTGCCAATGTTAGGCCCATGTGTTTGGCCCCCTGTTGTCCTGGTGGGGACAAAGTTGAACCAGGCAATGGGAGAGGACAGAAAGCAGGTGTGGCAGTCAGGAGGCAGGAGCCAAGCCATGCGAGACTGGGAGCAGCATCCCTGTGAGAAGGTGGGGTCCAGCTGGGGCTCAGCCCACAGGCTCGGTCAGGCTAAGAGGCGGTGGTCTTCACCTTCCTCACCTTCATTCATTCGACAGATATTTGAGGAGTGTTCACTACATGCCGGCCGTGCTCTGGGTCTTCATGAGTGAGCGGTGAGTGGTGAGTGAAATGGACCCAAAGCCCAGCCCTAGCAGGGTCTTTACTTTCTGGGGGGGCAGCCAGATAATCGGCAGGTCATTTAACCAGCAGTCCCCAACCAGGGGCCGGTTTCATGGAAGATAATTTTTCCATGAACGGGGGTGGGAGGTGGGGAGGTGGGGCGGAGCTCAGTGGTGATACGAGTGGTGGGGAGCAGCCATACAGATGAAGCTTTGCACGCTCGCCCACCGCTCACCGCCTGCTAGCCCCCCAGTTCCTCAGTTTCATGGAAGACAATGTTTTCACAGACGGTAGGGTCGGGGTGGAAATGGGGGGCAGAGCTTTGCAGCCTGGTCCCTAACAGGCCACGGTGGGTCGGTGGCCTGGGGGTTGGGGATTGCAGATTTGCACAGTCAGATGGTAGTAAGTTCTGTGTTAGGGGAGGGGCATGGGGAGCGTGGGGAGTGCTGCAATGTAAAATGGGTGGTCAGAGTCAGCCTTTCTAAGAAGATGAGGCTTCGGCAAAGAACTAAAGCAGGTGAGGGCTGGAGCTGTGGGGAGACCCGGGAGAAGATCCAAGCAGAAGGAACAGTGAGCACAAAGCCCTTGGTCCTGGCCTGCTGGAGGAGGGGGGAGGCCTGTGAGGCTGGCGTTGGGTGGGAGAGGGGAGCCACAGGGGGGAGGTCTGAGAGGTAGCCAGGAGCCAGACCTCACCGGGCTCTGTGGCCACCGTAAGGGCTTTCCCAGTGCAATGGGAAGCCACTGGAGGTTTGAACAGATAAGGGATATAATCTATAGGCTCTTATAGGATCCCTCTGGCTGCTGTGTTGCGGACATTCTGAATTTTAGATGTCATCTGCTTAGATCAGGTCCTCAACCAGTCCTTGTCATTGGACTGGAGAAGGTCTATGTGATTATCAGATGACCTCAACTCTACTAGGATTCAAACATTTCTAGGAAAACATTGAACTGAACATGTCACACACTTGTACTAATGAACAGAGTTATGGAGCGGCAAACTTGGCTTAATGGAAGTACCACCCTTGCCTCATCTGCCCATCCTGGTGTTAGGGACGCCGGCCACGGCCAGCTCCGACCCTTGGCTCCCAGGGGTCAGATTCTCCCAGGCCCCTGGAGCTTTTCTTTGCGCTTTTCACTCCGCCATGCGTGACCTCCCTTAGGGATGCCACTCTCCCCACCACCATGTTCTGCTTCCTGCCCTCCTGTGGCTCTCCAGGGAGTGTTCGCGGGCCTAGATTGCAGCTCCTTCTGAACTGGAGGGATCTGCCTGAAACCTCCCTGTTTCTAGCTCAGATCTGTTCAAGCTCCAGGGGCTTCAGCTCTCTGACTTTAGACTGTCTTCCCTGTCCTCTTGGAACCTCCCAACCCCAGAGATGAGCAGCACCTGTCATCTCCGTGGTTTTCTTGGGAGTTGTAATCTGAGAGTCCTGGGACCTACTCATCAGACCTAAGCGTGCTCCTCGTGGCTGCTTCTGTGATCCCCAAACCAGGAATGTTCGGGATGTGCCCAGGGGCATGTTGCCCTTGCCCAACCTCCTGCTCTGGAAAAAGGAAGGATGGTGGTCAGCCCTGGGAGGCAGAATGTTCCACTCTCTGTCAGTGGGCCGGCAGATTGGCCATGTGGGTCTCAATGTCTTGGGAGGGGCTGGGCCCATGAGACCCCACAGTCCTTCCCCCTTCAACATTCATGTGTCTGTGTGATGTCACTTGTTGGTGTCTGAAGAATGGGAACTTATTCTCCCGTTTTTGCAGGGGTGGGACTGGAGGTGTCTTTAGGGACTCTCCTAACTGAATTTCTTCCACACCGCTGACAACAAGGCTTTGTGAGTTACTGACTGAGCAGAGATCTGAGCTGGCAGAATCAAAGGAGGCAGGTTTAGGAAAGGATCCAAATTACATTGAGGGAGATCCCACTGCTGTTCCAAGCAGTCAAATACCCCCTTTTGATTGAATGAGCTTGTTATTAAAAATGCATTTTAAAAAATGAAATCGAAAGCAAATCCCTTCAAATAAAATTTCAGCCTTGTCTCAAATCCAGGGGTTTATTTGGAAGTTCCATCTTCTCGCACTTTGCACAGAGCTGTGCTGGAGAGATCACGGCCCTCTGTCCCCTGAGTACGATGAATCAGGAAGGTAGATATCAATCAGGTTTCCTGAAACGGGTGCACAATGCCTAGTGACACGGGGAGGTGATCACCTAAACTACATTGCATGTCATGCCACAAAAATTCTCATATCCCTCAAGGGCTGAATCTTGAGCTGATATGGAGTCTGTGACACAGTAACACTTTCCCGCTACCCCCCTTGGACTTCTAGTCCTTGGTCCATTCCATCCCCTGAACTTGGCCCAATGTGTTGCTTCCTATGTGTTGGCAGACAGCTTCCCCCGACAGCCCCCTGACCACTTTCAATAAGAAGCTCTTCCTTATTGAATTAGGAAAAAATACCACTCTGCTTCCCTGCGACCTGCATGCTCTCTTGATGTGCTAGCTCTTGGAAGAAAGGGAAGGAGCCAGAGAGTTACATCAGCCAGGACAGTGTTAACTTTAATCCTACTTAATTCTGACTCCACGATGAAAGCTTCACTTTGAGACTTGATTGCAGTGAGTTTAGGTCAAATAAGAGGAGGTTTTATTCAGCCACAAAGTCATTTATTCATCAGACATTTGCAGAGTCAGGTGCAGAGCTTAGGGCTGGGAGTCAGAGGAACAATACTTGGTTTCTGTCCTTCCAGGAGACAAACAGAAACAAACAGGAAAGAACAACAATCTATGCAATCAGGCGAAGGTATGTATCAATGCTGGGACTGCAAACGAGGAACAGCTGTAACTCTGGAGAGTGACACAGAGGCAAGGGGATTGGTGAAGAAACTGACCCTTTTTTTTTTTTGAGACAGAGTCTCACTCTGTTGCCCGGGCTAGAGTGCCATGGCATCAGCCTAGCTCACAGCAACTTCAAACTCCTGGGCTCAAGCAATCCTGGGACTACAGGTGTACATTACCATGCCTGGCTAATTTTTTCTATTTTTAGTTGTCTATTTTTAGTTGTCTATTTTTAGTTGGCTAATTTATTTCTATTATTTTAGTAGAGATAGGGTCTCGCTCTTGCTGAGGTGATCTCAAACTCTTGACCTCAAGCGATCCTCTTGTCTCAGCCTCCCAGAGTGCAGGCATGAGCCACCACACCCGGCCAGAAATTGACTCTTGAGTTGGATTTCAAAGGCTAGTAAACTCATGGAAGTCAAATTACAGAACTCATGACCTTCTGGAGAGCTGACTAGCAGGAACTGCAAACGAATTCTGAAAGGATTAGGAGAATACATGTGGATATCATGTTAGGAAGCCTAGACTCATATCTGGAGGTGAAGGTCCAAGCTCTGTTTGCTGGGATGTGATCCTTGGCAAGTTACTCAGCATCTTTGTGCCTTAACTTCCTGATCTGCAGTGTGAGATATAATAGCAGTGCCTGTCCTGCTTATCTCAGGGGGTCGCTGGAAGGATCAAAAGTCCCAATGCGTTATGAACATGCCAAAAAATGGTTAATGAGAGGCAAATGTAATGGCATTTTAAAGCCTTTTATCTGGAAATAATTTCAAATTTACAAAAAGTTGCAAAACTAAAAATAGGACAAGGAACATTCATATCTACTTTACCCAGATTTACCTATTGTTTATAGTTTACTTCATTTATTATTTGTCATTCTCTCTCTCAATCTCTCTCTCTTGTGAATATAAATACCATATGTCCACAGTCACATATGTATGTGTTTATACATAATTTTTTCCTGAACCATTTAGGGTAAGTTATATATATCTTTACCCCTAAATACTTCAGTGTGTATTTCCTAAGAATAGGGATATTCTC
This sequence comes from Indri indri, assembly GCA_004363605.1. Lineage (NCBI taxonomy): Eukaryota > Metazoa > Chordata > Mammalia > Primates > Indriidae > Indri > Indri indri. The sequence continues at coordinate 4,455 of RJWJ010021829.1, read as the reverse complement.
TTACATACCACAGTATATTTATCAATTTTACAGATTTACATTGGTACAATATTTTATCTAATCTATTACCCATATAACAATTATAATTACCCATATTACAAATTTTTTGCTTAATCTAACAATGCCCTTTTTAGCATTTCTCCTTCCAGTACAGGATTCAGCCTAGGGTCAGATATTGCACTTGGTCTTAGTGTTTCTTTAGCCTCCTTTAATCTCAAATATCCCACAGCCTTTCTGTGTCTTCTGTGATATTGATATTTTTATGTTTTATTTTTTGTAGAGACTCACTATTGGTCTCACTAATGCCAAAGCTGGTCTTGAACTCCTGGCCTCTAGCGATCCTCCCACCTCAGCCTCCCAAAGTGCTGGGATTACAGGCGTGAGCAACTGTACCCAGCCTGATATTGATATTTTTGAGGAATACAGTGCCCCCGCTTTTTAAATGGAATGTTTCTCCTTTATGTTTGTCTGATGTTTCTTCGTGATTAGCCTGCGTTGTGTATTCTCAGTAACAATACAACACAGGCGAAGCTATGTACTTCTCAGGGCATCACATCTGGAGGCAGGTGATGGCCATGTGTCCCTCACAGGTGACCTTAATTTTGATCATCTGGTCAAGGTGTTGCTGATTTCTCCATTGTTAATTGCTGTTTTTCCCCCTTCCCTTGTAACTAGTAAGCAATCTGTAGGGAGACACTTTAAGGTTATTTCTTATCAAATTTCCGTCTAGATTTAATACCCACTAATGGTTCAGGACAGACTCATGAAGGTTGTAAAACGCTAATCTCCAAATCTCTCTCTATTTTACCAGTTGGATCTTAACCAACCTCCCCTTTTTATCCATCCATCCATCTGTCCGTAATCTATCTGTGTTGTCTAAATATGTATCTATTATTGGACTATGTATCTACTGTATGGACTCATGAATTTCTATTTTTTCAATGATTTATAATCCATTTTTATACGTAATTATTTTGGTCAAATTGTCCCAGAATGGACCAGGGAAGCCCATTCAAGGTGACTCCTGGGGACATGCCCCATCATTGATTTTGAGCATTTCCTTACTTTATAGCATAATGAGATGTTTCAAGCTTGTCTTGTACCTACTGTGCCCCAGCCCTGGAGTCAGCTGCTGCTTTGAGGAGTGCTGGCTCTTTTTAGTGGGAAAGGGTACAGGAGACCAGGATCTGGGTACTAGATGTGCTCATTGCTAATGGGAGGTCTTTGCTTCTTGGCCCTTTCAGTGGTCAGAGCTAAGAAACACGCATGTATATACAAATATACACACATACATACAAATACGCATACATACACACATGCATGCTCATGTATGTTTATAGGTGTGTATGCATGTGAACATCCACATCCACATACCTATTTTAGCTATCATGAGGTCACACCAATACTTCCAGTTCAAGGTCATTCCCACAGGGTTCTTCTGGCCTCTCTCCATTCCACATTCGCATGTCCCTTCTTCCTCAGTGAGAAGCCTGCAGTTCATTCCACCACAATAAGCAAATCTACCATAAAGAGTTCAGGATTTGTTTGCACTTCTTTGCCCACCCTCCCTCACCCCAACAAGCTCACCTCCTCCCTGCCCCCGCCTGAGGGTATATGGTCAAATGCTATTTTCATAAATTACTTGGATTCATTCTTTCTCTTTCCCTCCTTGTCAGTGTGGTTATAATTCACACTTGCAATACAGTTGGCTTCATTCGTTTCAGTTTGCTTTTAGTCTTTTCTCTCTTCCTAGTCTTACCAATTTAATTTTTTGAATTTGTAGACTATTGGCATCCTTTCAAAAGTCAAAACCCTAAAAAAAAAAAGGTAAACTCAGAGACGTGTCACTTCCTCCCACATCCTTCCCGCCCTGTTCCTTCCCACTTCTTTTAGGTATCCGACTTCATTATTTTCCATTTATCTTTCTTGTGCTTCCTCTTGTACAATAAGCAGGTACATGTGCATTTTTAATTTTCTCTTATTCCTTACACAAAAGATAAAATACTGTGTATGCTCTTTTGTGCTTTGCCTTTTTTTTTCACTCAGTAACATCTGAAAATCACTTCGTATCAGTTCATAGTGATTTCATTTTTTCACAGCTGCGTAGTTCTCCACTGTGTGTATACACCAGGGTGTATTCAACCGATCTCTTATAAAGGCATTTTATTTTTCAATATGATAACACTCCCAGTGCAACTTGCTAAATGCACACAGTGCACCTCCACATTTTGAGCATCTTGACTGGGCATGAGCTGGGACTCAGTCCGCATGCCTCCCATGTGGGGTCTGGGCATTTCTGGCAGTTGACGTTATTGGTGTTGGGCAGTGCCTCTCCCGACATGCATGCACTGACTGACATAGGGACCAGGGAGCTTCCTGGGATGGAAAGGCAAACCTTGTCTACTGGTAGGGACACAGAAATGTCCGATGGATGAGGGTGGGGGGAGCAGATAACATGGGAGAGTGACAGGCACTCACAGGGAACTCACCTGGGTGAGAAAGGCATCTGCAGTGGTACTCCAGACCCAGTGCCTGGCCCACCCTTCATGGGGGAGCGTTGATACTTCACATCTCCCTGGCCCAGGCCCTGGGGGACACGTATGTGGCTTGTGATAAAGAAGTCTTTGCACATCCATGAACTGAAATATCTGTAACGTGTGGCTGCTCAGAAATCTTTGCTCCATCATTGTGTGATACCCCTTGGTTGAGCGAGAGGAAGCATTCTCCTTGTTGGCAAAATCAGAGTTGCCAGATGAATTGGCAGAGATCCCTGCCGAGGTGGGGTCTGCAACTGTGCTTGGGGTAGGAGCTGGGGCCAAGGGGAGTGGACCATGGCAGCAGCGCCTGTCCCGGACTGCGAACGCTCTGGCATGGCCACCAGGGATGGGGGCCAGGTGGAGCCCTCCCTGAAACCAGTCCAGGGGAGCAGGTGGGCCCAGCTTGGTGAAGCCAAGGGGCTGTGGAAGAGCTGCTTGGCTAGCTGGATGATAGTTTAGGGGCCAACCTTATATTGCTCTGTGTGCTGTGAGCATTTCCCCCTCACAGGAGGGGGAATGACACACTGAGTTACAGCTTTCCCAGCGGTGGCACAATCGTGGGCAGCATTTCTATTCACTGACGTCGGGCTTCACTACAGTGGTAATGGGCTTGGTGGTGGCAAGATACTGGCAACAGAACGGAGTCCAAGAAGGGGTGCCTCAACGATGCTGTTGGGTCTGGGACTTCAGTGACAGGAGGAGGGAACAGGGCCAGGGCGGGTCTGTGCCTGCATGAGACTTCCCTGAAGAGTGTCAGAAATATATGGGAGCAGTGACTCCCTAGAACCCTGGACTTTCTGCCACCACACAGCTGGGGGCTTGGAGCATCAAGATTTAGGCACTAAGGTGAACGGAACCCTCGTTTTACTTCCTGGCTGCAGAAGCCTGTGACATTCAGGTTGCACTTGTACATAGACCAAAGTGCAGACCACTGATGCCCACCCCTCCCCCAAATGCAGCTGTCCCTTGCAGCCTGCCTGACAGATGGCCCGTTTGCATCATATTAATTGGCATTTGTTCCTTGGCTTCTGCATGCGTGCCTCATGCCCTTTTCTCCCGTGCTCGCCGCATCCCTGAAGGAAGTGGTTGTCCCTTCCCTTTTCCTGTGCCCGCATCGATGTGCCTCTGAACTCTGGAGACAATCCGGCCCTGGGGATCACAGACCTACCCTTTCACTCCTCCCTCCTGGTAACCAGTGCTCAGACCAGGGCCTGTGGTCTGGGACTCCAGGGAGCCTGGACACCCTGAGTGAGGGGGTAGGAAACGGGGTACTCGGGCCGGTGTGTCCTCCTCTTGGAGACCTCCCTGACCCCCTCTATCGAAACAGCCCCCCGCCGCCCTCGGCCCTCTCACCCTGACTTAGCGTTCCTCCTAGCGTGTTCCACACCCATGGTCAGCTGTTTATCTGCTTATTGTCTGTCTTTGCCATTTTAATTGAGCCGTATGAAGGCAGGGACTTGTGAGTTTGTCACTGCCAGTTGTCTGATGCCCGGAATGGTGCTGGGCACGTAGCAGGCCCTCGGCAGATATTTGTGTCTGTTGAATGAATAAAATGCTGCCGCCGCTGATGATGATCCCAATGGTGACAAGTTCCCGAACCCTTTTAAGCATTCATAGCCAGAAACAAAGACATTTAGGCATTTGGTCTTCTCAGTCTTCAAAAAAATCTATGCAAAGGTGTTCTGTGACTTGGAATTCACCTGGAAGGGGTCCCTCCTCCTGTTCCTGTCCAGTTCAACTCCCTGGAGGAGGGGGCTTCCTAGGAGGCCATGTGGTGGCCCGGCTCTGTGGGGTTCCAGGCATTCTCCGGTGTCTTTGAGAGGACAGGCTCAGTGCCTAGTTGGACTGGCCTGGTCTTGGCCTCCAAGCCCCTCCCCCACACCTCTCCCGTTGCCTGGGACTGCTCTGCTTCTGACCC